>VWZK01018846.1:188764-220461 GCA_013396935.1 Baryphthengus martii
GGGGCCGGGCGGGTGGCTCTGCCGGAGCCCGGGGGTGGGTGTGCGGTGGTGGGTATGCGGCGGTTCGGCCTCGCCATCCGCGTCGCCGTTTTGCGCTGTGCTTTCTGAAGAGTGTCGGAGCCCCTGAAAAGGGAGGGAGGGAGGGAGGGGAAAGCACCGGGAGCTGGACACCGGTAGCCAGCGCTCTGCTGGGATGGGTCGTTAGGAAGCTGGAAAGGAGCAGGCACCGACATGTGAGCCCTGATCGTGTATCCCAGTTCGAGCCTTGTGCCCCCTTAAGGCCGCGTGCTTTTGCCTAAAAAGCTGCAGGTGGTTTAAAACACACCTCGTTATTGGGAAAGTGCATTTCACATTGGTGGGATTCTCACATAGTGTTAATGGGTGCAGCTTAGTCGTGTTTTACTACACAGAATGTTGAAAAGACTTGAAAAGCTGTGAGCTAGGCAAGTTCAAGCATTGGTATTTACTGCAAATGGAACGTGTTTCCCTCCACCGCCTTCCCCTTGGCAGTTACACAGGCAATAAAATAAAAGTATTGCTGTTCAAACTGTTTTTCTCTCCCTCACTGAGTATGGTGGTAAAACAACGGTATTAAGACTTAAAAGACATAATCTTGTGACTTCTAAAGACCTGTAGTGATAAAAGCTTTAGATTTAAAGGAAATTCTACTGCTCTACAAGACTGGAGATGGTCAGTTACACTACTTGGCCACAGTGTCTGGATGAGTCTTGCAAAGTTTAGTTGGATTCCTCTGCAATTCCTTCAGGGGCTGGTGGTTTGTGGCCTCAGTTTCAGCTTAAAAATACTTTTGGTAAGAAAAATATGCAATATCTGATGAGTCTTTTAATTGTGTGCTATAAAAAGTGTTCAAGAAGAAAAGGGAGGAGGAACAAAACAAGCAGTTTGGAATAATACTTCATTTCTTAAAAGTGATTTTTAACAAATTCGTTACCCAACTAATATTTCTGTTTCTCTTGATGATATGTTTGAAAAGATGTTCTCTCTAAAGATGATGTACATTTATGTTTGATGTCATTCTCCGATGTTATTTCTCTAAAGGGGATGCCTGAAACCTCTCTTGTAACATTTGCTGACATTCACAAATCTGTTGTTTGTCAGCTCTTCTTGCTTTTGAAGGACATGAAGTTCATTTATAGCCTGATTTTGTTCTGCAGTTGAGTCCCTCAGCTGTCATCTGGCTGTTAAGGAGCTCTCCTCGCTTCTCAGGTTTGTGGGGCCATTGCTCTGAGTGCACTTGAAGGGAGCGAAGAGCGAAAACGGCTCGATAACCAGTGGTGGTACCAGGTGTGCATAAGTGAACTAAGACTAAGGCAAATCCAGTTGTGTTTTCAGGAGTTAGATACTATTTTGAGCAGTAATAAGCAACTCACCAAATTGCTTATCTGACAGTATCTCCGAGACAAAGGAAACGCACTCTTTAAAATCGTTAGATGGTTTATTTGTCAGTGCAGCAGTTAGATTCCATCGTATAAAAGTAAAGATGTATGAAATGGACGTTGCAGCTGAAAAGGCAATATCAAATTATAAATAATTGATATCTTGGCATGATATTGAAAGGGAGATAGTGCAAGCTATTCTGCATACTTAGGTTAAAAGCGAAAAAAACTTCTTAAAGTACGCCTGAAAGCTGTTTTCTGTGCAAAAGCTTAAGATATCTCTGAGCTCCTAACGTCGAGTGTTTTGCTAAAACAAGATGCTCTCTGCATATAACCTAGGTCAGTGGTAGTCTGCATCATCACTGATCAGATTTCATTTTGTCATGCTGCATTACAGGTCATCTTAAGCTTTCCACTAAACCCCCGTCCTGCCTCAGGCTAGAGCAGCAAATACAAATTCCAGTTCTTCCTGTCAGCGGTCTGACTGGTAACAGAGGACATAACATTCAAGCGGTAATTTTTGTAGGAAATGTTTTTTCTGTTCAAGTCAGAGAATAGTTTCAGATGCCCAGTTATGGTTTGACAATAGGATGTTACATATAAGGAAGACGGAACAATGGCAAATATGGTGCTTTTAATAATGTAACTGAAATGGCCACAAAAGAATTAAAATAATTGGAAAACCTGGAAACAAAAGATGAGGCTGCTGAATTTTAGAACTAAAGAACTAATCTCACAGGTATGTTTGACTCTGCAGATTTTTATATCCTTGAATCATTTAAAGGTGCCCATGCACACTGGGGAAGTGGTGGTGAAGACACGGTTCAGATTACAAATGCCGAGCATTTCACAGGTCTGCTCAGATAACAGGAAAATATGTTGATGCTTATATATCACCTCAGAACTGAGAACAATAGCAGAGATGTTCCAAAACACAGTATATAAACTAATTATATTGATATATAGATCTTCAAAGTATTCTGTGCTTAGAAATGGATTGTGTAAGGTCATTTCCCAGTCCCTTGTTGAAAGTCAATTTCATTTTGATTCTAACCTTTAATATGAACAGCAAGGCTCGTATGGAAAATGAACGATTTAAAACATTTTTGGTCTGTTCACAGAAGTTTACACTTTCTAGGCTGTGTCGTGCAAAAGCAGAAACTGGAGCACGGTGCTTTTTTTATACTGGGGTTTTCATCTATCTAAGTGGTCAAAGACAGAGGGATGGAGGAGCAAGCAGAAATTAATGTATCTTTACAGCAAGAGAGAGTGGAATGAGAAGAGAAGGGGAAGAGGGAGTTGAATGCTACCCCTTCCTGCTAGAAGCCTCATTCTGCTGACCCTTGTTGTACGTGGAGCACATCTCTGCCCTGTGGGGAGCGGTGATGCCAGCCTAGTGTCTCAAGACCAGCAGAAACAAAGGAAACAAATACGGCATCAGCAACTGCACTGAGGGATTTTACATGGGACTTGGCTCTCCCTGTTGAAACTTTTACTCCAAGTAGATGGGCCTCATCTTGTCGCTTGGGTGTCTGTGGTTTTGTTTATAGTGAGACTCAGGCACTGGTAGCCGTGTCCAGTAGGAGACTAAATGTGTCCAGCTCTGTTTTCTGGCCCTGAGGCCAACTGGCACGTTATGAGCTGCATCCATGGCACTGAACCCTGCAAAGCGGGCTGGCTGCTGCCAAACTCCCAGTGGGACGCAGTGCCTCTGGTGGTTCCCAGAATCTGGGGTTTGCTTGGTGGGGAGTGAGCCTGCCTGGGGTGAAGGCTGCGCTAGAACCTCCTGAGCAGTGTAACAGTGCCAGCAGTTCTGTGCCAGTGCCTGGGAATAGCTCATGGCACGTTTCATTCCACAGACCTAACATGTGTCTGCCTCCTGCATCTGGCTTTCCAGCAAAGGCATGAATCCTGCTGAGGCAGTAAGTGGCTGTAGTGGGCTGTCTATTGAAGACTTTACAAGTCTTTACAAGATTTACAAGTTGTTGTGCTCTACTTTTAAATCTTTTTCTTCCCTTCCACATTATAGATCTGGTTAGTTTTGCAGGTAGTTAACCTAGAAGTAAGAAAACCCAGATGAGGGGTGGGGGGGTGTTAGTTAGTCAGAAGAGTGTATCCTAGATCACAAGCAAGAACAGCACGTGCTCAAAACTACCTCATTGTTTTCTATGACGGACTATTTTAATATTTCTAATTGCACCCAGCCCCCAGAAGTTATCATCCCATCTATATGTGCTTTCACCTTACCCTGTTTTTTTGGTTTTTTTTTTACAACAACAAGAAAACCCCGTCATAGTAAAGTTCAGATATGAGTCCTGTACGTAATCTAATAGTGTTAGACTAAAGATTTAAACAATGCCTGGTTTGCTTTTCAGCAGAGGATTTCTCTCATTGCTGCTAGGGAAGAAAATGGCTTTGAAATTGGTGAAGTAACCAGCTAATCCGTCCTGCTTCTCTGCTTGTCCTGTGCTTCTCTCAATAGGCTTGTATTGCTTGTATCTCCTGCAAGAAATGCGCACAGTCAGTTGCTGAAAGACATCTAAATCAAAGTCCACATTTAGCCTGTGCCCAATGCATATGAGAATTAATCATGTATTTGCAATGTATGTTCTCTCTCTTCCTTCCCTCTTCAATCCCATCTAATGGTTAACAGCCACAGGTCATTAGTGGTGACTAAGGGCTGGTTAATGAGAAGGCTCCACTGATCACTCTTGCTCTGTGGAGAGGGTTTGTTTCTCACCACTGACTGTGAAGGGTGAGCATACTCTTGACTTGGGAGTCTTAGTGGAGTTAAAGTTTCATGAGAAACACCCAAGCTAATAATGTAGTAACATGTGCTTGTGTTAACTACTCTCCTGCACGCCCAGCACCTTTTTTTTCCCCCAAGAATTTGTCCAATTATTTAATGAAGAATTTTAATGATTAATTCTCGATCTGCCAGTCATTCGCAAACATGTCTTGTAAGACTTCTAGAGCTAAATTAAATTTCTGTTTGTTAGGTTTTACTGTGTAGACAGATCCCACCGTGCAGTTTGAGTTTGTTTACTGCTTACATGCAGTTCCCAGGCTTTCTAGTATTACTATTTGTGCTTATGAGCACAGAATGTAATTTACTACGAAAGTCTTCACCATTTGCATATTTTCCAATGATTTTGTGGCTTAAGCCAGTAATCTCATTTTCTTGAATATTTGCCAGAATGTTTATGAGCAAAAATAAGAAAGAAATGAAAATATAGATAATGCAAATTTAAGTTGTTGGATTTGTTAATTTAAACTAATATTTTTGGCTCTTCCTTGAATGGTTTTTAATCCTAGAAACTAGCAACTTACTTGTAAAGGACAAAAGCTCCAATGGTGGCAAACACTGCCAACAGACCAAGGAAGATAAAGACACCTTTGGTTGTTCCTGATGACGATCCTAGAGTTCAGAAAGCAGTTTGATTAAAAGTTAGCCTCATTTTTTACAGTGAAATAGATTTTCTAAAGAAAACATCATTCTTACTTGATTGCTGTACAGATGGACGTACGCTTAATACTTCTGATGTGGTAACCACTGGAGGCCAGTGACTTTGGCAGGAGATGGTGCTTTCACATCCTAATCAGTTTAATTCTCACTTCCACCAGAGTGTGAGTTGGGCTTTGCCAGCTTTCTCAGGAGAGCCTTGCTTCTGAGCCACACGGCTGCCCTTGCAGCACAGAAGGGACCGAAGGGTCTTGCTGGCACCCCAAAAGTGAGCCTGATTTGCTCCTTGCCAGTTGCTGTGCTTGGGGAACTTTTACACTGAGAGTGCAAGAGATGCAGTCTCTCTAAGCCTTAATGTTAGAATCAGCTTCAGCTTTCTCTTAGGGATGGTGGTCATGGGAAAAGGAGATAAAAAAGGATTTTCTTAAATGTTATTGTTTGTTGCAGTTTCGTACTCTAAGATGGCAGAATGTGGCTCAGAGCTTGATGGCCTGAGGCTTGTTTGCCTTACCCAAGACCTCAGGGCTCTGCTTTTTAATGTGCTCATTCTGGGAAGTTAGCTTTGAGCTCTGCCTGCCATTGAACTTTGCCTTCTGGTTTGTCATCAACCATTTCACTCGCATCTTATTCCTAATTCCATCGTATCTGATGGAAGAAGCCAAATCATTACGAGTTGTGTTTTGGTTTTGTTTGTGTTTTTTTTAATTTGTGTTAAATATCTTCATTTCTCAGTCCACAGGCTGTACCTTTATTGAGTTTACTGACACAGACACATTTTTGATCCTCCTGTTAACAACAGTGTTTATACAATGAAGTACCTTAGAGGTGCATGTTGGTTTACCTTTCCAGTTATTAATTTATAATTGTTGTCTATGAAAATTGAGAGCACAAATCAGGGTTTACCATTTACTTGGTACATGGGCCTTATATAGATCTTAGTTTTTGGATACTAATGTTTGCGAAGGCTTGACCTCATTCCTAGTTGACACAATATTTTTGCTGAGACCGTTGGCATTTACCTGATTTGAAGAATAAAGTAGGTCCTTGGGCTGTTTTGCGAAGCAACGCATACTGATGGGGTGGGTCTAAATCACAGAACTGCAACCCATCCAACAGCAGTTTAAGCAAGTTAAGAGTGGTGTTTTGTGCAATGCCTACAAACAGGCACAGTCCTGCCAAATTTCAGGGACTAGACATTTAGGCACCAAATACTCAGGCATTATGGGATTTTCAGTAATTCATAATACTTGCCTTCTCTTGAAATGAGTGGAAAATTGTGCACATGAGAAATGTTTGTAAATGTTGGATGGACTCTTCTGGAATGTGACTCAAAGCAGCAACGTCTCTTAGATCCTAATTCTGCTTTGATTATAGAGGACGCTCCAAAGTACAACTTAGCTTTGCCCTCTGGAGAAAACCTGGGAAGGCCCAGCCTTGTTGGGCTAAAGTTAGCCTTTGTGAATACAGTTTTGAAAAACCCTACTGCATGCTTATTTTTGTCTTTAGGAGTTGGAATATGCTTACAGGTCAGGCATTGTGCCTTAGTCACCATGAACTGATTTCGGTACAGCTAAATTTATACCTAGATTAAATAAAATCGGCCAAAAATAGTCTGGCAAATGACCGCGAAGGGTCAGTTGCTTGGCTGATGGTAATTAAAGAGTTCGGAAGAGTCACTAGGACACTGCAGTGGGAGGTCAGGAGGGCAGAGGAGTGGGAGCAAAGAGACAGCATGATCATTTAGACTTCTGACTGAGGCTGAGTTTAATACCTAGTCCTGTCAAAGACTGCTTGGATAACCATGAGCAAGACACAGTGATACTCATTCAACCAAAGGTAAACCTCCTGTTCTGAAACAGTTACCCTGGGCAGATTCTGCAGTCAATGAATGTTACACAGATCTTTCCAGAACCTGATTCATCTTATCCTCAGGTAAAAATAGAAACTGGTCAAGGTCAGTGGGCTACAACGGGGGCCCAGGGCAGCCAGCTCAGTCTTTGATTCTGTCTTAAGGAAGCTAAATTCCTCTCTGTTTCTTCTATTTCTCCATGTGTGGAGTCGGCTGGCTGGCATGTACCCCATCTGCTTTTTTGCCCAAGAGTTATTCTGTGGAAAAATATATTATGGCTTAAGAACTGTTCATATTCTGTCATACTGAAGGGTTTATGTAATTACTGTACTCATTGGATCGTAAGCATAAATCAAACCAAGTCCTAACGTCTAAAATTCCTGTAGGGAAAGAATCGTCTGTCTTTGCAAAGACTCTGACACAAGCTGGCACTGTCTTAGCCGAGGCCTCCAGGCATAATAAAAACCGCATATAAATTCCTGTACTCTTCCCCCCTGCAGGGAAATGACCCCAGGAAGAAGCTATTCACAGATGACCCGCGTCTGCTCCGTGTGGGCTTACCTCCGTTTACGGAAATCAGGGCGCTGGCAAGGGCTTGGCTTGTGTCATCCCCCAGGGTGATGTTGATACAGTACGTTCCAGGTTCCTCAAAAGCTCTCCTGATGGTGAGTAAGCATTCATCGGTGACGGTGATGGGGTCACATACCGCACTCTGGGATACCTGGCACGTTGGGTCAGAAACTACTGTGCAAACATCTGTGGGGAGGCTGGGAGGGGAAGAGAGAACACATTGCATCGGTGGAGTCCTGCTAGCCCGGTTCATAGACACGTTGCACGGATGCCTCAGTTTTATGCTGGTGCCTGTTTAGTGAAATCAGTGGCACTATAGTGATTGAAGAGTGTTTTATTAATACATTTTTATCTATATGTATTATATATACCTATACATTTTATATCTATACATACAGATGGATTTATATATATTCATATATACAATTTATAAAATTATCTGCTTGTTTTATGTATTTTTTAACATTTTGTGGTGACCATGGAATTACATGCCTCAAATCAGCTTATAAAGTCCGTTACCTCTAATACACATCATTCAGGAGTGTAGATTCTTACATGTAGTGTAATGTGCTGAAAAAGTAAACAAGAACTTAAGCGAGGGTAATTGGTTCCAGTTGCATTACCAAGACAATTCTTGTATTTCTCAGTCCTCTCAACTCTAATCCCACTCTACGAGCTGGGAATATTAGTGCAATATTTTTCTATCCATGAAATTGCCTTTACTGCAAGTGTCAAAAAATCGTGGCAAAAGAGAAAGCGTTTCCTTCTAATTTCAGTAGAACTGTTTCCCATTTTACAGTAAGTGCTGAAATCTTGTCTTGGCCAGGAAAATATAGAATTGTTTCTCCCTGCTATCCAGTTCTATTATTTTTACTGATGCTTGACATTTGTTCTGAATCCTAAGAGCATGGCAGTAACCTCTGTTGCCATAGTTTACAAATGAGATTTGTATTATCTTTAGTTCCAGTCAAGAAATAGAAACACTGCAGTTCTCAAGCTTTGTTCATGCAGCTGAATCTAAGCGCAAAGTTCCAGCACCTAATTATTTTGAAAAAGGGATGATCGACAGTTTCATTCGCACACTTACCTTCCTTGGCAGGTAACAACAAAGTCAACCAGTGAGTTTTCAACTTGACTTTCTGTCATCTGGATGTTCATCATTTGAATAATATTAACCTCAAGGATTCCCTCTGGGAGAAGGAAACAGATGTCAATGGTAGGACACACATGACAAACTCTGAAGTCTGTGTGTACAGAACCTCAAGATTTTGGCTGATGCATAGTTCAGGTCTTGGTTTCCATAACCTCCTGCCACCCTTAGCACTCCTCTTGTAGAGTATGAAAGTTGAGAAATGTTCCAGTGCTTTCCCTGTGAGGCTGCTCCTTTCTTCCTTTATTTTTCCATTATTATTATTATTTGCTTATTTATTTTCCTACATCACTTCTTCGTCCCACTACCCACGACTTCTGTGCATGCCAAAGTCAATTCAACCTTATGTGACTCGCCCCCTGAGGCCAGTACGCTTCAGCTGTGGAAGGGTCAGAAGCTGATGAGATAGAAAGTGGTGATAGGGTGCACATCTCCACCAGCCGGTTTCCAGCTCAAGTGCCTGGAAACACTACATGTATCATGGGGGCAGCCATCAGCAGGCTCAAGACCAAGGCCCAGCCTCATGTATCTGAAACTAAGGGGCCATAACCTCTGTCGCTAGGTCCTGGTAGAGCACATAAAGAAACCAAAGTCAGGAAGTTAGCTATCTGTACATTAATCTTTAAAAATGTCAGCTAGGTCCAAGAGAAGGATCTTTTTGTGGATCTCACATATTGTGATAAAAGGGAGCCTAAAGAAACGTCTCCACCATACATCGTTGTACATTATTAACCCCATTCCTCTGTTCAGTTGTTGATCCACATCCTTACCTACGACAGAGATACCAGTACTATAGTATCCGTTTCTATAAATATGGCAGCCTTCATCAGGATTATCTTCTATTGCCTCAACAGTGGTAGAAGAGTCCGTATTAGAAGATCCATTGGCTGTTACTGTGAAGTTGAGGGAGAAAGAGTAGATACGGGCCGTTAGAACAAGTTCTGCTTGGAGATATTCTGCACATGGCCGTATGTTTCAACTGCATTCGTGACATAGGTCATTAGTGACTCTGGTTTGCAGCTGTGCGGTCACGTATGTAGCTGTATGACATCACACTAATAAACCTTAAGGAAAACACAGATGCCCAGCTGTAGAATCCTGGAGTGGCTTGAGTAGCCTCACTCAAAAAGGCACCTTGCTAGCCACCCATTTCTGTAAAGTGGAAGTGAGACTGCAAGGTTTGATATAATCAAACACTTTAAAATTCCTGAATTATAGAAAAAATTGAAACGCTAATAAAAGGTTTAAAATGTTCTCCTTAAAAGCAGGTATTTTCCCATTGCTCTACTTTACAGCTGGTGGAAAAATGAAGAAGCACATATTAAAATTCTGAGATTGAAAAATACAGCCACATTTACAATTTAATAGTAGTAGCATACCCAGGCTGAAACTGCGGGCCTTTTGCAAACCTTAAAACGCTCTGAGATGATAAACCAATGCTGAGGATAATGAAAGTTATTCTGAAATACGATAGTGCATAAATTTAACGTGGAAAAGCCATTCTGAGTTAATGCCATGTAGCAATCCCTTATTTTGGAATATAAGTACGTTTTTTCTAGTTCAACCCAATCTTATTTAATTTTGGGGGGAAGTTAATGCAAAGCAGAAAGGCACGGGCTATAAAAGTGTTCTGAAATAGCTCTTTCTCACTTAAAATGTACACCTTACCTCAGAAGATGACTCTAGGTAGGCAAGTCTAAAACCACTTGACCTGGTGTGGTAGAGAGTATAAAACCAAGTATCTATGTAATGCATGTCCACCTGAAAACCTCACTTGGCTGGCACTGTGGTGAAAGAACTGGATGTGTAATGTGTCAAATGCGTAAGTAAGTGATGCCTACCATAGAATCACAAAAGAGTTTATGCTTATTGATTCTGTCTCTAAACCAATTTATAGAAGTTTGGCACAGCCTTGACACTCTTTCATTGGTGACAGTAAAACTTCTAAAGAGATGAGCTTACAATATCAGAATTTAGAGTTTTAGTTTAGCTCCTACTATCACAGATAAACTCTTACCTGCGGAGGTGGGTGGTGGTGCAGTGGGTGTTACTGGCTTGCAAGGTACAGGTATAATGGCTTGGACAGTTAAATTCAGAGTGAAGTTTCCTTGCAGAGTGTAGGTGTGAGATGTGGACGAACTGCTGGCCACAAATAAGCCACTTCCATCTCCGAAGTTCCACTTGTAGGAGATGGCGGAATTATTAAGATAGTAGCTGGGATCATGGATCTTCACATTGAATGTGATCGGTGAGTCTTTGATAAAAATGGAGTCTGAGATGTTGCGATCGTGTTTTTGGAACATACTCACAGACATGGGAATTTTATCTAGAGGGGGAAAAAGAAAACCTAATAAATAAAGCACAAACACCTGCCTGCAAACAACAAACAGCTTCAAAGACTCTGAACAGCAACAGTCAGAACGTGAGACTTTAATGTCATTAACACAGGTTTGATTTACTGATCTAAGGTATGAATGTCAGTAGGAAAGAGTTACCCAGAAAAGAACGGGAACAAATGAGGACTCACGGGCACCTGTGGAAGATTGCTTTTCTTCTCATAAATCATTTTTCGTTACAAAGCATAGGTGTCACAACTGAGCTGGATAAAAAGGTAAATCACACTCAAGGGAATTTACCAGAGATTCCACGTTCATATTAAAAACCTTTCTTTGGCCAGTGTTTTCTTTTCATGCCAAGTGATGCTTGTGCTGAATTCTTTTAACATCTAAAGTTTAACAAATACCTCTAGTATTTTATTACATTTGATTCCATCACACTCACCTGTTACAACATAAGTGGCACTTGCTCTTGTGATTGGAATGTACGCTGAGTGCCCTCTCCTGTAAATGGACACCGCCATCGTGTGTTGGCCAAGAGTAATATTTGCTGTGTTGACTGAAAACTGTGTGGAAGATCTTCCAGTTTGTTGGTGGTACTGACCTGGAACAGAACATCAACTTATGTACCTGTTTTCCCCTTCAGTCTAGCTACAAGTTGTTTTAAGAGAAGCAATACCTCTGTGAATCTTGGGTCATTGAAATCCAAACGAATAGTTTAAGGTTGTCTTTCCATCATCCAGCTGGTGTTTTTGCAGGACTAAGTATTTTTACAATGTGTTTACTCCAATTATTTCTGTGTTTTTTTCAAAGATGTCAGAAAGATGTTCCAAATGGCACTAATCTAAGGAAAATTTGCCAAGGCATCTACCTCTTTCCAAACCAATTACACTGCTTTAAGTCATTAGGGTTATGTAGTGGCTGGTGGTAGCTCTTAGGCATTTTAGGTGATTTTGTCTTTGTACGCTTTCAGTATAGGGAGAAGATGTAATACCTCTTGCTTCATACCCTAAAGCTCTTTGTGTACATTTGCTTGTTTGTAACAGCTGATTGAGGTAGGTAAATAGGATCACCTCTACACAAAATTTGGGGCTGTATTATAATTACTCATGCTGATACTGATGATAACACTGATTTAGCCAAGCTAACTTAGGATACTAAGATTTAGTAAGTAGCCAATGGCAGGAATAGCCCAACCATTACACACTCAGGAGCTGGAAACACTAAAAATCAGCATCTGTGACCAGCTCTGTACCACGGAGTCAGTGGCAGTTTTCACCTCTCCAGAGGCAAGAAGTGTTGCACCATTAAACTGATCTGAAGTTGTACAGTGTCATGATCTCAAATTTAAGAATTTGAAGTGGCAGTGAGCAGTCAACAGATCATCTGACTGACCTGCTCGGACCCTCTGTTTTGCTAGAAAAGGATCCTGAGTACTACTGAAAGAGAAAACTAACTTTCTTCAGTGGTAGTACTGTGAATCCACGATTTCCAGAACGAGCAGCTGATGGCCTCTCTGGAAAGCGGGAAATGAATTTAGGAGTGTAGAATCCTTTTTAAAGGACTTTTAATAAAACGAAATGAGTGAGTGTACAGAATGAATATAAACTTTGCGGCGTCAGCCAGACCAAGAGGTGTGTTGCAGTACTAACCAAATGTGTGAAACACATAGACAAAGTTCCTTCTCCTCCAGCCAGGATAATGAGGGAAAGAGCTCCCATCTGGAAATACGTCGTGGCTGTGGTTGCTTGTGCAGTTTTCCCAGTCACAGTTGTCAATCCATTGAGTCCAGTTGTAGACATAGAGTTGCTGATCCTGGGAAGCTGGAAGATCTAAATGAAGAAATAGGACATGGTCTCAGTGAACTGAGAAATGTGCAGAAAGGAAATAGGAGGCAGACGCTCCAGGTTACAGCAGTTACTGCACTTAAACAACAGGTTAAGCAGAGTATTTTTAGACTGATGTTTGTTTTTTCTAAGACTGTGCTTTTTTTTTTAAAGTAAACACTGATTTGTTTTGGCTTGGCATTGTTTTACTTGGAAGCTTAAAAAAATTTACTGTCTCATGAGCCAGACAAAATTTAAACTTGCTCACTCAAAACTAGCTGTCAAGTGCACAGGACACTACTGTCTCACTGGGGCAGTGGGGCTACCTGAACATTTGACACGCAGAATCTAAAATTTTAAGTAGAAATAGCAGCTGTGGAAGCACTATGAGGAAGTGACTTTGTTCGGTCAGAAAAGTTATTTATGGCACCTTTAAATAATATAGACATGAATTTCAGTTCCTTTCTGAATAATAAAAAGACAGTTTCCTTCCCCAAACAACACAACAGTATTAAGTAGAGGATAGATATCAGCCGTTAACAAAACATTAGACAGTCAAAAAGTAGAACTCAAGCTGACAAAAAAGTTGCTGGTATGCCTTGAGTTGAAAATAACTTTGATCAGTAAAAGAATTTGTTGAACGTTCATGAATTCAGAGGAAGAAAGGCTCAAAAGCCTCTTTCACTCTAGATCTGGCAGCTTCAAACACTGAAACTATGATAGGGCTTTTGCTCTGTGTAACACTAAGTAAGATGAAAAAACATTGCTTGATTTTTAAATTATTTATTTTCTTGTTTGTTTTTTAAATTCTTTATTTTCTTGGTTGTTTTTTAATGCTAAAAATATGGGAATGTGAGATTTATTCTTTCTTGAGGGTTTTCCAAGATGCAGATGATGGTTAGTGAATTCTATAATTTCTAATTAAAAAAAAAAAAAAAGACCACTCATTTTATAAATTGACAGCTTTATAAATTTGGAAGAAAACAATGTGACTGTTCAGCTTTGTGACTGAGCTGAAAAGCAGTAACAGTTTTTTCAGGAAGCCAAATTAACGTCACTGTTTTGGGAAGGCAATTTTACGTTGAAGGCAAACCTTAAATTACCTGGTCATTATATATAGTGGGTGCAGAACAGTAAAAATACCACAGTGATCTTCTGAGGAAAGAAACTGGTGGGCACAGGTTGGGCAGGAGTGTAGTTACCAGCGAAAAGCAACATGGCTGTTTGTTGTTCAAAGGGTGTGTGTCTGATATTTTCAAAGATTGATGACATGTTCACACCAGCACCATAGTCAGATGTGTGTAAAGTGCAGGGAGATTGTCGTTACCTACCCTGGGTACAGTTCTTCTCATATATTATGTTGCCATCATGATCTTCTTTCTGGCACTTGGGAAACTGGAGAGTCACAGCAAAGGTCACGTTGGATCCTACCAGTGCTGGGCTATCGGTGTCCACTTTGGCTGTCACCTTTCCACCTGTGCAAAAGAGAAGTGCTCTTCATTGCAGCAAAGGGTGCATCAGAACAGCAGCTGCCTTCAACTCTGCACTATTTGCATTAGAAATGCTTGATTGATTTTCCTATTTCCAAGGGGTTTTGTGCTTCTAAGTCACTTGCACTCTTATTGAAACCCCAGCTGAGGACAATCAGAGGGACTCATCATATCCTTTCACATCGCTTACTGGTCTGTCATTCATTTCCTCCTTAGAGATAAGAATATGGTTTTTTATCCATGGAGGTCAATATATTCCAAAGGAGGATATTTTTGTTGCTCCCCAAGAATACAGACCTCAGCTCAGACCAGGTGATAATAAACAGGGTCTTCACCAAAGCTGTCAAACCGAAGCTCACAATGCCTGGCTGAGGTAGCAGTTGAAGCTACCTGTCCTTTAGGGTATGTTTCAAATAATGGATTGTCCTAGAGCCCTAGTCATCAGTGCTCACTAGTAATTGTTAATGTCTGAGACTGTGAGTCGTGAGAAAGCATTTACTGTAACAACTCACTGTTCTGCTTCCTCAGACAGTGTACTGGGAATAGTATCAAAGACAACCTCATCTCTAATTCGCTGTTCCTTGCAGCAGTGGTAGATATCGCACCGACGAAAAAAGCGCTATAGCACCTGCACTCTTCACTGAGGTGGATTTTCTGGCCAGTTTTCTCATTGCCTTTGAAATGCATATTTGTGATCACCTTTCCAGCAGTCCTTCCATCTGGGATCTCCTTCTTTCCAGAAAGGGTAAAGTTTTTCATTCCATTTAGTTTGATCACTAGACCAGCCTTGTATGTTCTTGTAGGATGCGACAGGAGAAGTTCTTCCATCTCTCAGAACATCTTGAAACCCTAGAGAGAAAAATGAACATGCAATGTAATAGCATTTTCCCTACCATCCTATAAACATTGCTCTTGTGCTGGACAGCCTTCTTCTTATGACTGTACTCTTGTACTGATAAGAAAACTCTTCACCAGAAGAAAATTATGGAATTTTATCATCACAGCTATAAACACATCAGCTATAACCAACATAAAGTCAATTCCACCACTAACAGTCTGACATTTTTATACTTGGACTATTGCAAGCTTTCCAGAGAAAGAATAATGTTTACAACATTTTGACCATATCGAGCAATTGTTTGTATGAATGGACATAACCCTGCAAAAATCAGGCTGGTTGTACAGAGGTTGCTCGAGTATTGACTGCTTTGTGCTTGCCTGGTAATAAATCTGTGAGTAAAAGGCTAACAGGATAATTTCACTCTGTGTCTGAATTGTGCTCTAGTGGAAGTTATGCCAGGAATTAATTTTGATCCAGTGAAGCTTCTTTATTGAGTTGGCTGGTGGTTTGGGTAGGAGAGTGGAACCAACTGTAACAGAAGCTGGTATTTCCAGAAAAGGAAATTTAGATCTGAATAGTAAATTCAGTGTGTTTATAATATAACAACAAAAGCATATTAGCTTCATGCCTATGACTTTAAAATGGCTCAGATATTAAATAACTTTAATAATCTCTTTCTTCTCATATTACTACAAATGATGGGCTTGAATTTTTCCCAGGCCTTCTAGGATCCCTCTTTCTGTCACAAAATACACATAATGAAAATCAAAGTAAATATCCAAGTAACTTGCAGAAACATGTCAACCACTGTAGGATGCCATAAAAATGTTTGTAAGTGAGTTCCTAGGCAGGGTTCCATTAAAGCCTGGGGGCTTTAAACAGCCCTGTCATGTTAATCTGGGCGTGCTATTCCCTCACAACATCAAGGGAGTTAGGATTTCTGCTTTTCATGGCTTTATTTTTAAGGTAGCTGATGCTGAATGCTTCTGAGATTTATACTTTAGTGCACTAAAGAGCTGGGTGACTTCAAGAAAAAGGCAGAGACCTGTAAGAAGGGCAGGAACGGCCCTGTATGCTGTAAAATAACCGGCTTTCCTGGAATTTCTCTGAGTTTTTGCAAAGGCACAGAGCAGGTGTAGCCGGTCTAAGCACGGTCTTTATGAGTGTGTGACTCCTGATTTTACTGCAAGGGAAAACAAGAGAAGCAGCACTGAAGAAGAGGCAGGAGCTGTTTTCTCTTGATGTTTTATTGCCAGTGAGATTTCTGCTGAGCAGGAAGGACATCCCTTGGCCAGTCCCATCTCAGTGGTCGCTCTGAACGTATGCTGGTAGCTCTCTCCTCAGTCTTAAGGACTGAAAGGTTTGAGGAAAAGAACAGACTTTGCACTCAGAAACAAATTCTCCCACGGTCTTTTGCCCTACAGGAACTCCCTAGAGCCTCACTTAAATCAAATGAACCAAGTCTTGCCTGCAGATTTAATATATTTTGATGTAAGCAAAGCATAACATCATGGCTGATATTTACTTAATGGCCTGTATCACATGTTGTACGTATTGTTTTCAGTCTTGGTCAAAAGAAGAGTTGGGTAATGTTGTTCTTCAGAAACTTTTCTCAGGGAAAAAACACAACAGATTGACAACAATGAAGTTATTTCACAAAGGCTTAACAAGTTCAATTATATTTTAGGTTATTAAATTAATGTGTTATCTTATTTGAAAGTGGCTAGGGATTCTTCCTGATTTCCTTTTCCCATTCTCTTTGATTTTATTGTAAAAAATTTTAATGAACAAAAATGTTTTGATTTTGTCAGATCAAAACATTTCAATCTTTCTTTTTGTTTTTGGTTTGTTTTTTTTTCCCAAATGCTCAATTAATCTAAAAGAGCTGTAGCACTTTTGATTTAAAATGCTTTTAATTTTGAATTTTCAATAACAATTCTTGAATTCAGAAGTCATTTTCTTGTCCAGCTTTGGTAATAACTGTGGTCACTGCTTCTAAATCACAAGCTCCTTAGGCATTTCTCTGCCTCCCTGATGTGCTTTGTTTATTTCATAAGCTCCAGGACAAGACAAAGACATTTTTTCAGATGAGCAAAGACTTCCGCACTATTTTCTGTAACACATGGAACTGAAGATTTTCAGTTGCTGAATTTAAAGGAACAAAAAGCTTTAATGTATTTCTTCTTTAACAATGAAAAACACTCAAGAACAGATGTTGGCCCTAACCAAAACTAGAGCAATTCAGTTCAAAATGCTACACTCCAAGGAAATGATTACTGTAATAGTTTTGGTGAGGTGATCATAGGAGAAAAGATCTTCTACTCTGATTCACTTGCTTCTTTCTCATTCTGGTTTTCATTTTGGTGAAAAATGTAGCAAAGATAAGAAGTTCAGCCTTTCTTGCGATAGTGAGTTAGCCATGAAAAAGAGAATGAAAGCCAGTGTTAGAACAACAGCCGTAAAAAGATGACCCAGCTAAAGAAAATTAAAGTGCATTAGAAGTAAAAAGGCTGATGTAAGGGCAAGTTAAGAAAATGACGTAAACTTTCTAAAGTTACATATAAAAAAGTTACATAATAAAGTTATATAATAAAACAGGACAAAAAAGAATTTGAGGAACAACTTGCAAAAACACAAAACCTGCTAATTAATCTTTTTTTTCAAAAACAAGACTAGTAGAAAGCTTGCCAGAAAATCTTTAGGGCCAAAAGATGATATAGATACAAAAGAAGCATTCAGGGAAGGTAAAGGGATAGCACAAAAGTCAAATATGTTAGTTTACATTTTCCTTCACAAAGGAGGGGCCTAGAAATTCTAGCACAGAAACAACTTCTCTACAACGATGGAGAATCTCTCTCAAAATGAAGTGTTGGCACACAAAAAATAATTATAGAGCAAATCAACAAAATGAAGAAGTCTACTAGATAGGCTGGCTCAAAAAGTATGATAGTTATTCAACAGTGAAACAAATGAGCTATTAACCATAGCATGTAAAATCTTGCTTAAAACTGCCTCAGTGGCTGAGAAACAGAAGTTGGCAAATGTGATGACAGTTCTTAAAAACACTTCCAAGAAAGATTTAGACAATTACAAAAAGTTTGAGGCTCAAATTGGAGAAGCTGGTAGAGACAGCAGCGAAGAACAGAATTAGCAGATAGAGTGGATTAATATGATATGCCGTAAAAAGAGTGCATTCCTCACAAATATGTTCAAGTATTCAAGTTTTGCTGAGGGAGCCAGAGAGCATGGGAACAGGGTTGACCTGCTTCTTATAGTCTGCTTGACTTCCAGACAGCATTTAATGAGGTTGATCGCTAAAGGAACTAAGTTACCGTGGGATAAAAATGAAGGATTTCACGTGAATAAATAACTGGTTAGGATATATGAACCAAAAGTTATGAATAAGTGAATTTACTGCAAGTGAATCTTGCAGTAAATAAGTTTTCTCAATTGTTGAAATAATTTTACATGTTCATAATTTGGAAAACAGGTAAACAGTAAAGTTCTTTAATCTGCTGAAGACTGTCTTAAAGTAGTAGGGGGAGGACTGTATGAGACTCAATAACTGAAGAGTAAAAGTGTATGAAATGCAGCATAGTTAAATGTAACTTTACTTACAGAACAAGAGGCTCTAAACTAGATATTGCCACTCAGAAAAGAGATCTCATAGCTTTACAGTTTTGAATGCAGTTCTCAGTAGCTGGAAAACTAGAAAAAAAGTCTAAAGAATGAAGATGAAAATGTCATTACAACATTGTAAAATTCCTCGTGTGTTCATGTCTGCTCTCTGCAGCTCAAACATAGTATAAGAGAACTGAAAAAAATACAAGGAAGGTGGTGAGGGTGCTACAAAGGAATAGAATATGAGGAACAGTTAAATAGACTGTGTCTTGAGCCTGGAGAAGTGGTGATAGAGGAGAATGTAAAAACAGAGTCATGAACAGCACGGAGGCAGAAGTAGTTTGACACTGTGAAAGCACAAAAGTTAAGGAGAATCTAATGAAACCAGGAGGTTAAAGGTTCTAAGCACATAAATTCTATTTCTTCATACAGGCACAGGTAACGTGAGAAATTTCTTGCTGGCAGGAAGAAACATAGGTTGCAATCAAAGTATGTGAACAGATGGAAGAAGGGTCCACTAAAACCTGTTAAATACAGTGATTCTGCGTCTGACAGGGGCAGTTCTGATGCTACAAACCATCAGAGGCTGGGAAAGTGTCCTGAGTAAATACCAGGTTACCCCTGCCCAGTTATATGCCCATTACTGTTTCCCATCAGAGACAGTTACAAGGCTAGATGGATACTCAGCTGGACCTCGGCTTTTAAGGTCTTCAGTTTCCTTACTGTAGATTCTGGAATTTGAGCCTAAAATCCTATTTCTAGGTCCCCAGCTCTGAGCTCAGCGAGTCAGCTCAAGATTCGAGTCAAGCTAGGAGCCTGGAAAGAAGCAGAGGACCATCCCAGTGCCTGGTCAACATGGCTTGAGGATCTAATTCCTTGACTGAGCTCCCTGAGATTGGGGATCCACAAGTCTGGGTGTCCTGGCAGGGAGCGCTGCCTCTGATCTGGCCTCTCCCAGGCACAGCTGAGCTGCGCAAAGTGGGAGAAGTCTATTCCGCATCTGCCTTTTTAGCCACACTTGAGCTGGAGAAATATTGTTAGAAATTTGTTTAAATGAGCCAAGGCTTAGCTCCGGTCAGCTCTGTGTATACCGGGAACATGGGGAATAGATAACTGAGCAGCTCTTGGCGTATTTCTTCAGCTCAGGTGACATTTCTATGAAGAGCCAAGCAACCCTGAGGTAGAGCTGGCTGTCACCTGCCAGTTCCCATGCACAGCTCCAGCAATGGCCACACGTGCAAGGAGCGACCGTTTTACGGCGCTGGCTTGGGATGTCGACCCTGTGGAGGCAGGGAGAGAGGATGAGGTGAAGGAAGCACTCACGTGTGGTGGCAGCACACAGCGCTGCTTCGGCCAGGAGCAGGAATCCGAGGTGCCGGTGAACAACGCTCATAGTGCCGGAGACCCTTTGTTGCCTCAGAGGAGCAGAGAGTGCCCAGTGCCTGCACACGGGAACTCCTCCCGTCCCCACGGAAAAGTGAGAATGAAGTTTCTCCACTGCTCTGCTCTCCGATTAAATGAAGGGCCTCAGGATTCATCATGTGATGGAATTAAGCAGAGATGCATGATTTTGTCTTCAGCTTCTTTCGGCTCATGTGCTTATGACTCACTCCTTTTGCTTTCAGCATTCCCTGGGATTTCTGAGAGACCTGTTTACAGCCACACCATTTACCTCGCAGGCATTTTTATACTAGTTCTACACTAGGATAAATGTTTGTACTTAATTTGTTTTTAAATTAAGAATGTGTTTG
Source organism: Baryphthengus martii (assembly GCA_013396935.1). Classification (NCBI taxonomy): domain Eukaryota; kingdom Metazoa; phylum Chordata; class Aves; order Coraciiformes; family Momotidae; genus Baryphthengus; species Baryphthengus martii. The sequence continues at coordinate 209,059 of VWZK01018846.1, forward strand.
GTTTTTTTTCCAGAAATACAAATTAACTCTTGCCCCAGCCTGATTTGCAAGTGTTACTGCAGCAGCTTCACTGCATTTGAAGGACCGGTCACTACTTAACCATGTGTCTCCCCACATGCTGGGCAACAAGTGAGAACTAAATGGAGACTGGCCAATTCTAACACATCCTCAGACTTGGCTCCTGATCACAGTTGTTCGTTAAGGAAAATGTTATTTAAACATTTAGTGAGCACGTGCGTGTACCATCCGACCACGGTTGCACATACGCTGTGCCCACGGTTAGAGGTGCAATCACAGACTATAGGTAGTGATGACCAGTCAATATCTAGCTCACAAGTTGCCGTGACCTACACACAGACAAGCACCTCGTTGTATATATACTTCATGGCGTGTAGAGATAAATGAAAAAAATACTTTTTTGCCCAGCCTAATCATGAGGTATAACCAAGAGGAGTAGGGTAATACAGGCGGATTGGCAAACGCTGCAGTTAGTGGTACAAATTCAGGTTCAAGGTGCTTCACACGCCCAGGTGTTCTTCTGCAGGCAGTGCAGCAACTGAATTTCCTTGCAGCCCTGGCAGCCTCGCGAAGTTTCTTGCTTTTGTTTGCAGCAAAGCAGCAGCTTTGGTGAGGCGACAGGGCTTAGAAGCAAGTACGGTCCTCAAAACAGTTCAGTGGTGGTTTCAGTGAGCCCAAAGCATAGTAGTGGTGAGGTGCAGGCTAGCCAGAAAACAGCAAGATGGGCAGCACTAAACCATTTTCATTTTGGTTCAGGGGCAGGTAGAAACCTGTAAGTCCAAGGTGCCGTCAAGAGAATAAAGAGATTGCCCAATGGAAGGAGAGTTTAGAATTGCGACTACTTATTATTTTTAGTTTTTGATTTGTTCTTAGTTTCTTCCATTTTTCTTGCATTTTGTATTAGCTAAGTGATTGTCACTACCCGGAGTGCCCCAGCCAGCAGTTCTCTCAGTAACGCAGGCTCTGATGTTCAGTCCTGTGCATCTTGCACATGTAGACTTCATGCTTCAGCACCCTCCTGGCTGCAGCCAACCTTCCCTCCTCCTGCCAGCCAAGGAAAAAGGTGAAGGCAATAGCCTTAAGGATACCAGGCTTGTTTAAACTAAGCTCTCATTATCTGGCAGAAAGGACAGGGAGGGAGCGTATATCAGAGTCAAAGCTGTGACTGACTATGCAAAAAAATCATATGACTGCAGCGTCCTCATGTGATTGTTGTTTCTTTGTTGTTACTAAATCAACTACATTCCCAGTTGAAATGCCAGGTTTCTAAGCCATTCACAATTATTTCTTAAACCATGGCGGGGGGGTGGTGGAAATCAGCTGTAATTGCACTCTTTTGTTTCCAGGTTGTTGATCTTAGAAGTGAAAAGTGACCTTCAAACACTGTGTTTCAGCACTGGGGGCCTGATCCAAAGTCTGCTGGGGAGAAAGGATGTTTGCCTGCTCGTCCCCAACAGGGTTTTGAGAACCTTCAGAGGAAAACTGTTGACAACAAATGCCTGGTAATTAAAACCAAAAATTTATCAGCCTAAAAACAATAAAGTTAGTTAGGATGGAGTTTTTTTTGCCGTGTTATTTGATACATAAAATTGTTACATAAATACTGAGTGACACTCTCAATAAGGGCCAGCTGCTGGAAATTACTAAACACGTTGTAAATAGACTTCAGGGGCACTGAGGATCAGGCCTGTGGTTAGAGGAATCCAAAGCCACCAGAGCTGGGGTAATGACTAAAAGGTGGCTGCACTGTGACGCTCCAGTCCTTCACATTCTCCCTTCTCATCTCTTGGGCCTTAGACTACACATTCCTGGAGGACTGACACAAAATATGTTTGGATCTGCTTGTGCTGTGGCTGCAGCTGACAATGTTAGCAAGAAAAGGAGGAGAAAGCTGTATAAGAAGAGGAGAAAGAGCTAGGAAGAGTAGAGACGTAAAAGGACTGAAGAGAATAGTAAAAAAGCTGAGGAAAAGTATGAGAGAGGAAGACTGGGATCATCTGAAAACAGCTGACTTCTCCAAGTGCCCCAGCCAGAGCTCACTATGGATGAAAATAAGTCCCATCTGAGATTTAGCACTTAATCTGACAAAGAAGTGGGTGGGTAGGAAGTGCTTGGTACTTCACAGCTTTAGCACCTCAGTTATTAAAACCCATTGAGGAGATAGATACACATCTCTGCTACCTGAAGGCCTGTCAGATGACAGGGTGTGAGCACATCACGTGTACCTGCATGTCTAGACTGCGACAGGGCTGGCACGCTCACACCGCTATCACGCCGCCATCGCTGCAGCACCAGTATGGGAATTGTTAATCACTGCTGACAGGAACTTTGGGAAAAAAAAAAAAAAGGGAGAGGGGGCGGATTTGAATGAACTTGACTTTTGGCCAAGTCAACAAAAGAAAACGCGAAGAACATGTTTTATCAACCAGGTACTTTTAGGTAAATGCCTTCTGCCATTACCAGTGGTCTCTCGAGGGAATTCTGCTCAAGGCTGGACAAATTCCCTTTCTGGGAAGGAATCACCTGTGTCTCGTTTCGCATGGGCTGGTGGCAGTCAGATGACTGAACCGAACATGTGAACAAAGCTACGTTAGCAGTCTGCAGGGTTTTCTTGTTGTATGGGGGGAAAAAAAAGCTCTATAAAAGCTCCTGATCAATTTATGGCACCATCCGGCTCAGTTTATCACTGAAAAATGAATTAACCCTTGCAACTGGACAAACAAGCTTTTAGTAATTCCAGCATCTTCCTTTTTTTTGCTTTTGTGGTAGCTAAAGCTACACATTTTACCATTTTTGATGGGAAGGTATCTCCCTGGTTTTTTTTACTTTTCTCCAGATTCCTGTGTTGAGGCTGATGTTTTCCAGACTTAGCACTTGACCACAGCATATAGTTTTGGAGATAATTTTTTTTGTGTGTGAAACAAAGTAATTTTTGGCTTGATTTCCTCTAGAGAGAAGGCTCAAATGAGCATGCTAGCTCTCTACCTTTTTAGGGGTGTCTCTCTGGTGATCCTTCCCTAAGAGCACTAGACTTTCTGCTCAGTCACAGCCACGTGCACGTGACAGAGCGCCCCAAAACACCTCACGAAACAGCTTGTGGGGAAGGAAGGGGAACCCAAGAAATCATCTGCAGCACTTTGACATCTGCAAATCCTCAGAAGAGCTCAGCCTTAAGATATAGGCCCACAGAGCATCCTGGTCCACTCAGCCCTCACAGGTGGCTCCTGGGAGAGGTCACTAATTTGTGGAGATGACCAGCAGCTGAAGACAAAGCAAAATAACAGATGCTGACCTTCCAGACCACACCACGCAGCACTTTTTTTTTTAAAGGTGTATAAGCAAAACTAGTTTATTTGATGTCTCTAGGCAGTTTTTGGTGATTTGGTTTTTCGTTGTGCTTTTTTTTAACTATGATATCAATACAAGGAGGAGGCGTAGCTATCCCAGTAGTCTCAGTGCTCTGCTGAATGTAGGTCATGGTCTTTTAAAGGCCTCTGTAAGCTTCTGGCTCGCTCTGTGTGCACCTCAGCTGACCCACTTTCAGTTTTCAAGCTGCCACAGTTCATTTACAGTCTGGACATTGGTTTTACTATACTACTTTTCTCATACTGATTTAATGAACTGTTAGTTATCTTGGTTTATATTCATAATGATTCATCAAGGCACTGTCCTCTTCCTATCAGGAGAGCAGATAATTGTGTTGAAGTGCATGATTATGACTGTATAAGACCCATATTTTACATCATATTATAATGAAATCTATTCAGCCTTCCTTGCTCAAAGAGGTTTTAGAAGATAGATTTTGTATCACTCAGCTCAAGAGAGACCAATCAAATTACTGCCGAAAAGTTCCTTCTCTAAAGACAATAATTGATACTTTGGCTAGGAAAAAGAGAAAAATTTCTTTCAAAAAAAATAATCCAGGAACAATCAAACCAGCAAAACCCAACCAAAATGGTTCTGCATCAAAGCGAATATACTCAACAAGAACATTCGCTTGGTTCCCATTTTGGTGGGAGGACACTGAAGCAGAAGTAGCCTCACAGCCAAAGTCTGCTCCTTTAAAGCTGTTCTAAGAAACACTACAAACCGAATGTGCTCAGTTGTACCCTCTTCCTTGTATGTGCTGTGTTTCACTTATTATGGGCTGGGGATAAGAGTTCAGCACAGAAGCTCAGTTGTTTTACGGTCCAGTGAAATTGCCTTGACTGCTCAGGAAATAATCTCAGCACTTCCCTGAACTAGGAGGCAGAATAAATGAAAATGCTGGCAGCTGAACTTTAGCATAACATCTTCTTAATGTGGTAACAGCAAGAATATGGGCAAAATTCTGCCTGTTTTTGGACTGTATTCCCACTGACTCATGGCATTAATTCAGACAGTAACCTCTTCCCTAGATGCCAGATCCAGTAGAAGAATATATAGAAAATGGAAAGAGGACTTAAATCCACCTGGATCCTCCTTCTGTGGCTGACAGCATTGAGGAGAACTCATGTTGGGGCCTGGAGGGAAATAGAAGGAAAAATGTCATAGGGTTTTGGTTTGGTTTGTGTTTTTCCACATTTAGCTGCTGCCACTTGCACAGAGTGGTTGTGGCTTGCTGAGACTATGGGCTCACCAGTGAGGCACAGGGGGATGAGCCCCCAGATCAGCACAGGTTATGGCCCTGACCCTCCGATGCACGACTTGGGGAGCTCCTGATTGCAAAAACTTTAATGGGAACTGCTGTTTTTCTTTCAACGTGAGAAAAAAATCTTTTTAATACACTATTCTCAAATGCATTACATAATAATCCTTAACAGTTCTGACCACACGTGGGCAGGGAAATATATCGCTCTGTAGGTCAAATATATAGGAGTTAGTCTCCTGAGTTTGTCTTAAACACCAATATCCTTTATTTATAGTCTCTGTGATAGGAGCAGTAAATTTGCACCGATTCTGTTTTAAATCTGCATTGGAATATGGATATTTTATTTCAACTTTCTTTGCCAGTACTGGAAAACCTAACATGACTTTATTTTGTTACTGCATGAGAACCAAAAAAATCGATTTAACACAGCAGCCTGCTTGCAATCCCTGGCTTAAGTGAAATACTAAAGAATAAAATCTCTCTGTCTAGCATGTGTAACGCACTAATCACCAGAACTCTGCACAGGAAATACTACATGACTTGATAAGAATCGTTGCAGAAAATGCGTGCGCATCATGTAACAGAAAAATCTAGTTCTTTAGTATCTATAGTTTAAATTGTTTCTCCTAAAAGAGCAAAATAGCTAACAAATCTTCCCTCAGATGTGCTGCTTAATTGCAGCTGGTTGCTTAGGGCACTGGCGGGTACCAGTGGTCTGGGAGGAGCAGAAAGCTCTGCTGTGCCTGCCTAACACAAGGAGTTACAGTTTCACTGGCTATGGATCAGTTCTGGTGCACGTGGAAAGAAGTTGAACAGTTATAAAAAAAAAAATAATTCAGATGCAATGTAAGATAGTTGCCATGCTTCTCCGTAAAGGACTTTATATCCAATTTGAATGGTCTGAATTTAATCCTCTACTGTAAGTGTCTGACATCAAAGTGTGAAATATTGAATAGTCCTGAAGAAAAGAAAATAAAGAAATGAGAAACATAAGTGAAGAGGGGGGAATTGGAGTCTACATTCAAACCTCCATAAATTTACATTGATTTTTCATGCTGGAGTTGTGGTAAGTGGTGCTTGGATGAAGGCAAAAACTATGTTTTTATGAAATAAGAACAAAATGATAAAATGAAATTAGAGATCATTTGCTCTCTTAGTCACAATTATTTGGTACGTCTCCAAGTACCTGGTTCTTCTTTTATTACACAATACAAAAGAAGTTTTGTCAAGAAAAGCTGGTTATTGAATGGTAGTTTGTAGAATGACAAAGAAAAACATAAGAAAAATCAGCGTTTGCTAAGATATAGATGCCAAGGAAACTGAAGTTGCAAATCATTCTTCACTGAGTGATTTTCTTCACGGTTCAACTTCTATGGATGTTCTGATGACAAATAAAAACTACACCAGATGGGTGCCGAGGACAGACTACTTGATTACTAATACATTTCCATGTATTTGAATTGTATTCAAATCAAGAAATTTAATCGAGACATTGACAAATGTAAGGAAATGTATACAGCCCAAATGGCTATATTTATTTTATTTAGAATATCGCAGGAAGTCAGAGCTTCTTTAGGTTGTCATGGTGTTTGTTTGTTGTCTAGGATGAAATTCAACAGGCTGAAGCTGGGAGCAACCTTGATGAAGCTGCTTATCTGTTTTGGGAGCTGAATTACTGAATTTCACCAAGATACGCATTTATGTGCCCTTCCCCTTCTGTGCCCCTATACTTTTACTTGGCACATACAGATGTTTACATTTTTAGGCGGAAATAATCTACTGAGTGGTAAAACTCAGCTGGAGGTCACTGATGAGTGAAAATAAGGACAGGCACGTCACGGTGAGCCTGATGCCGTTACCTGCTGTGATGTTGCTGCTTGGCAGTGAGGTGAGAAGAGTAAAGAGCATCGCTGAGGCACCGTGTCACTGGTGCGGCTGGAGCGCTGGTGGCAGCGGCACTTTTGGGGTCAGTATTTTGCTTGGATATGGTTTTCACCCATACCTCCGAAATAATCCATCTCTGAATTCTGGTAGATGTCTTTAACCATAAGATATGGCAAAATTGTCTTGTTAAACCACAACTGAACCATCAGAACAGTGACAGCAGTTTGTTTGCTTTTATTTTTTTGCTTGTATCTTAACACTTAGCACAAAAATGACTTAGGATGCATATCTCCCTGTCTGACTGAAGCAAGATAAAAAGCTTCATAGTAAATACTCAGGACTATGTGACTGAGGAGTGAAGGTAGAGAGATTTTTTTAGAAAGAAAATGTTGAAAACATCATTCCTGTCTGGGGGTGCTTTGCAGAGTGTCTGTAAGACAGGGCTCTTCATTGTCCTCTCCGTCTCAGCCATCCAAGCAGTGAGAGGGAAAGCACAACAAGGTGGGGTGTTCCAAACATTTTCTGCAGCTGGGAAAAAGATGCATGAATATGAAGAAGGAGACTCCACTGCCACTCTGCTCCTTGAATAAATAGCTTTGCTTTCTACAAGGCAGCAAAATCAAGAGGAGGGAGGGTTAGTAATACTTTAAACAAAACGATGGCTGCCTTTCTAGTCTCCAAATAAGCATGTATTGATTTAAATCCTAACAGCCTACAGCAGGTTTTCAAATTGAATAGGGTGAGGAAGTTTTAAATGTCATAAGAACAAAGACAAGATTTATCTGGTTAGGGAAAAGGGTTCCTTTGATGTTTGTACCTTCTCAAGCTTCTATGTAATTAAGAACTGGCAAAATGAACGTGCTAATGGAACTACTTGGTGTTAGTACCACAGCAATGTTTAGTGGGCATGATCAGCCATCACTGCTTTGTGCTAAGCATTTCATCACCATCAAGTGATCATCCAGGCAGCTAAGCACCAGTGTTGTAGGAGTGTTTTGATGTGTTCTTGTGGTTCTACAGCATGGCCTCAGCTCAGCCAGTCTTCTACCATGCCAGCTTTGGTGTCCTGGATAAACACAACCCTACTTAGTACTTGCCTGTTAGCTATAGAATTGATTGATCATAAACAAAGGTTGCTCTGGTATTAACTTGAACCCTTGTGGTAGACCAGCAGATAACCTTTGGTGGCTTGAATTCAGCCAATGCAGGCAGCAACACTTGGAAGACAGGAAGAGAACGTGGCGGAAATAGCATAGTTACACCCTTTTTCATTGAGTTAATGCTTTGATGGCCCAGGACATAAACCTCAGTGGAACCTACGTGCACGCAGAGAGAAGGTGCACAGAGATGCAATCCTCTGCTATAGGGATCCAAGCAAACTTTTACAGTCATCCTTTTCTCATCATTAAGGGACATCTCAACACCTGCTTCCTTGCTTCCACCCTCTCAGGTTGAAATGGGCCACAGCTGAAACAAGCAGGAAGGAGGCTTTGCCCGCGGCAGTGCAGGTATGAGCAGTGTATATAGGGCTGAAAGTTTGCTCTAGTGCTTTTCTGCTCTTTGCTTTCTCTTGTTTTACACTTGAGCAGAGGAAGTTTTGCCTGACTGTTTCAAGAGTTTTATCAAGCCTTGTATTGTAAGTTGTCACCATCTGGAGATAATGGTCTATGAGAAGGCAAAAGCTGTGTCAAGTTAGAGGAGATGCAGTTACAGGTTCAGTGGCATTTGCTATTGAAAGCCCATCAGAGTCGTGCTCTGGGATCTCTGCCCGACCTTCAGTTTACTGGTGAGTCTGATGTTTCTTACTTTGACCTAGGCTGCCTTGAATGTTTTGGAGCTTTTCTGGGAGGCTGCATATAGTGATGCTTGGTCAACTCTATCCAGTTTGAACAGAGGGCGCCAGTGGCTGTTTGGGCTTCCTAAGTCTGCTGTGTGTGATGGAAAAACATCTCAAATCATATATGTTCATTCAGATTCAGACTGTCCTATTCATTAAGCCATATGGAATCAGTTTTGTTAGGTTTAAGATTAGACGATGAATGAATATGTTGCAAATCTACTCAGATGATATTTTTAGCCAGCACTGTCCTCAAAATAATCTGAGTATATGTGAAATGTGAAAATTTTCAAGGCATGTGTTTTAGCAGAAATGGTATTCTCTGCCTAAGGAAAGAGCAAGCTTACTAATATAGTGTGTCATGGACAGGATGAAGGGCTAGTGATAGAGTAGTGAGTTAGTGGACAGCTACTGCTAGAAACTGGCCAGAAGGCAAAAAATATTGTAACAGTTGTCTTATATTAGCGAGATCGTTATTCCCAGCTTCATTTAAATGAAAGATCATTCATAGTTTCTGTTTCATTGTGGAAGCTCGTCTACAATGTTCTTTTCCCCATAAACTCTGGGAGGCTGGAAGGTCTTAACAATGGCAGAATCCTAGGAATGATGAGGCTTGGAGTCCATCAGCACTGCTCTTGGACCATGGGTAATTCAATTTATTTCAATTAAGAATGAAATGGGCAGCGAGTTAGCAATCTATTGTGAGGTTAGGAGCCTCAATTCTTTTTTATATCTGAACTTAGAAACACGGCATTGCTTTTTTGTTCCTGGGTTAACTTCATGTTTGAACACGGAAGAATTTTGCTTTGAAATCTGAAAGAAGCTGGTTTTGACCCATGGAATGTGTGTGTGAAACTTGGTTTTCTATAGATCGGTGCCTTTGGTCCTCTGTAATACCTCCATGGGGCAGAGGTCTGGCAAGCTACTCTAGATGCCAGAGTTACATGTGTGCTCTTCAGACAGCCAGTTGCTAACAGTGTTCATAGCAGCTGAGTTTTGCCTGTTTTTCTTCCAGTTGCAACACTAATTTTGGTCTCCTTCCTCATCCAGCTGCCAGTTCTCACTACAGCTGAGAATACAGTAATCTTTGAGACTTAAGCACCTGGAAATGGGCCATGGGGTTTTAAAAAGAAAGTAACTGGTGCAGAAAGAATCACAGGCAAATGATCAGACAGTATAATCAAAACCATGTTATTTTCTTAGGAAACCTGCTAAAACTGAGTAATTTGAATATAAACCAGAAAACATAATGAATTGGACCTCAGCTGTTTTCTGGCTCCTGTGCACTATGTCAGAAATTTAAATTGCCATTTGGGAGTCCTGCTTCCATAGGGAAACTTTTGGATGGCTAAAAGCCAGCATCACAGCTCTGGGGCATCTTTTCTAGAGACAGGTTCACACTGAGGGTCTTCAAGAGCTGAGCAGGGCACACAAGATGCACACTGTGCACTGTGGCTTCTTGGCTCTTGAATCCTCCAGCTGACCTCCAGGCTGTGTGGATCATCACAGACCCCACGTCAGAAGAGGGAATGCTGTAAAAAGCAATTTAATTTTTCTTCCTGTGTACCACATACTGCAATACATACAGGCTTCTGAGTAAATGATATCGGTTGCATAGCTATAAATTACACCCACGCACACAATAACAGATTAAAAAAAACCTACAACAATAAAAAAAACCCACATATTGTTCTCGTGTACTCTTTAGTCACTTTAAGACTCCCTCTGCTCATGATTATTTCTGTTATGTTATTGTTGGAAGAATAAACCTTCTCAAAGTAGATCATCATAAGGATGGAATGTGTCCAGTGATCACTTAAGTAGGAGAAAATCTCTTTGCTGCCAGAACCAGTTTACTGCAGCTGTAATCATGAAGCTTCTTGTGTGCAGTTATTTGTTCTCTAGTACTGTATTTAATATTGAGACACTCTTCTAATCTCTTTAATGTTACCCAATATTTTTCCAAACTGCAAGTAGATAAGCAGAGGAGAAAAGCTCAGATAGCGCCCCTTGTATTTTCAGCAGAGATAGGACAACCTTGTATGTTATTAGATGTCCAACAGAACTTGGTTACCTCAGTATGGACCTGTTATTGGCAACCAGATGTACTTTCTGCTCTAAGGATGACCTTAAATTCCTTGTGTTACTTGTATAATGTGTGCTCTTCGAGAGACATTGCTCTGTAGTTTAGCTGTGAAAAGAAGGTTGGGCTTCAACCATATAACCCAAAGTTACGATGTCCAGGTTTCTTCCCCTGGCAGTATTGTGGATTTCAGCAAACATGCCCGAGTACTTTGAGCCCATTTTTTCCCCCCTTCTCCTCTATACAGCATTGCTTAGAAGGGAAAAACACAGGAAAGTTAATATGATTGTTAGCAGATACAAACAACTGAGCAACTGTTAGCAGACAGACTACGGTCACTGTTGTTTGGAGGCCCAGAGGTGCTTCCTCCTTTACTGGGTTCTACACCTGACAGATGACACAATCCAGTGGTGCTGTCTCTGAAGATAGAGACCATCCCTGTAGTGTACTCTGTCCTGAAGGGGTGGGGGACTAGAGGACAGGCCAGAAAAGAAGGCACATCACTGTATCAGTGTTTATTAAGTGAAAATAAACTTTCTGACCTGTTTCAGAAAAGTGTCTGGAGAACCAGAAGACCGCTCTTGTTGGGGAGGAGGTGTGTGTGTGGGGAGGGAGATTTAGTATCTCTGAGTTTCCAGGTGTGGTCCTGAGAGGTACCGGCAAGGGCAGCTGTCTGGGAAGAACAGGCGGGACGAGCTGACCAGTGGTTACAGAGGATGATTAAGGGTTAACGGGGACGTGTTTCACCAGAAATCTCACGTGACACAGAGTTTGAATGTGGGAATCAAGGGCCCCGATGGGACAGGAGCTTGAACCAGCATCAGCTGGAAAGAGAAGTCCTGCGGGAGCTGTATCAGCACCGACCTGTGATGTCCAGCTCTGCTTGTGTCCTGGGGCTGGCCTGGAGTGGTCTCAAATAAGGCCTGAATCCCGTGTCCCCACAGGGTCAGC
>VWZK01018848.1:0-25693 GCA_013396935.1 Baryphthengus martii
AAAAAAAGAAAAGAAAAAATAAAAAAAAAGTGGTCTTGTTTTGGCTGGGTTAGAGTTCATTTTCGTCATATTAGCTTGCAGGATGCTATGTTCTGGATTTGTAATGAAAACAGTGTTAATAACACACTGATGTTTTACCTGTTGCTGAGCAGTGCTTGCATGACATCAAGGCCTTTTCCACTTTTCACACTGCCTCACCAGCAAGTAGCCTGGAGATGCTCAAGAGGCTGGGAGGGGACAGAGCTGGGACAGCAGACACCAGCTGACTAAAGGGATATTCCATACCATATGATGTCATTCTCAGCATAGAAAAGCTGGAGGGAAGATGGAGGAAACGTGGACATTGAGAGTTACAGTATTTGTCTTCCCAAGCAACCATTACAGATGACGGAGCTCTGCTTTCCTGAAATATGGCTAAACATCTGCCTGCCGATAGGAAAGTAGCAAATGAATTTCTTATTTTGCTATGCTTAAAAACAGTTTTTCCCTTTCTCTATTAAATTATCTTTGCCTTGACCCAAAACGTTTCTCACTTTTGCCCTTGCAATTCTCTCCTTGATCCCACTGTGAGTGAGTGAGCATCCGAGTGGTGCTGAGACGCCTGCCAGAGTTAAACCACAATATAACCTTAAGAAATTAGTGTGGGGTTCAATACTTTTGAAATAGCTATCAAAGGCTTTGACCAGAGTTTTACAGAGAGTCAGAATAAGGGAAATAGTTTCAGAATACATCTCTGATGGATTTACTTTTATAAGTTTTGATGCCAATGGGTGAGGGCAAACTATCTGAAAGGAAGGGAGAAATGCAGAAGCAACGTGGTGTTTCCTGGAACACAAAAATAAGCTCCCTTTATTTCATTTCTAGAGAAAAGTCCAGATAATTTCTGAAGAAAAAAAATGCAGTTAATCTGCATTGCTTCTTCAGCAGAATTATGTCATGGCCCTGCTCTAAGACATTATGTAGAAGAAGTGGAACGAATATTATCATAGAACTATCACAGTAATTTCCGCTCTGTTGAATGCAAGACATCAAGGATCAGTCCCTGGTCCATAGGTCAAATGGTTTAGACTGGCCCCCACCCATGCTGTTTAGGATTAGCCATGCTCTAGAGCAAACTGGGCTACAGTCCATGGTCATTGGCTCTCCTCTAGCGCCTTAAGGTAAGCCATAAAGCATAAAGCATATTTTTTTTTCCAGTTCCAAGTGCTTGAAACAACATGAAAAGTGTGTTGCAGGCCACCAGAGCTGTGCTTTTGTAACACAAAATAAAGCATGTGCTGGGTGCTTTAGCATGCATTACAGGAATAGTACTGCAGAACTATGGAAGGAAGGAGCAGGCAAAACTAGTGCAGACTAATTTTAGCTTTTTCTTTTTGTTTGTTTGTTGTGTTTTTTTTTCTTTTAAGAGGAAATGGAGAAACATGATGAGTACTTGTCTGGCAGAAAGCTAATTGTCATGATCTGGATGACAGCTGGGAAGAAAGCTGACAAGCAGTATGGACAGACAAGGGTTCAGTGCTTGAGTTTGCTCCCTGGTGAGTGCGATTGTCATTGCAGACATGGCCACTACCTCTATCAAAATCAACCACGTGGCATGTGCCACCTAAATGGAACATATCTGCAGAGGATGGTATGTAGACATCAACTCAAAAGTATGTTTCCTGTACTAAAACTGTTTTCATAAAGTCTGAACCTAGAAGAATGCTGTCATTTAATCTATGCACATTATAACTGTCATTTTTCAATAGTTTTGTACCTATTGATATGAGTTATGATCAACTTAATCATCTGGAACAGCTGGTGCTGAGGTACATTTTGTTTCCATGTGATTTCTGTAATGCAGAAACATATCCATATGGCTATCAGTAACTTGCTTTGAATTCCTCTGTCCTCTTCTCCTTAGTCAGGAGGACATTAATGTTAGGAAACATTTTGGGAATTTCATCTCTTTTGGGGTGACTATCAGTGACAACTTTAGATGTATGAAGCTGTCCAGGAAAGCTTCTTCAATCAAGAGCTCAATAGTTTTTGCTCTTCCCTTTACAAAAATGCATTCTATAAACCATGGGCTATATTTATTTATGCTATGACAAACCTGGGTAACACAAAGGTCAAATTTACACCATATATGTAATCTCCTATGAGGATTTTAGCTGACCCTGTAATAAGACAAATTTCACTCTGAATGGCAAGCATGATTAAAATGTGTATTATGAGCAGTTTTCACTGTTAGCCACTTATCTGTCATCAACTTTCACACAAAAGTCAGGAGAATCAAAGAAACTGACTTAAGCAGACTTGATCACACAGACTTTTAATGAAAGGACATTCACCTGTAGCAAGCTTAAAGTGGTGAGGAACCTGTTCAGTTTGATTAAAGCAAAATTTGAACAATTCTCTGTGATGGTGAAATTGTAATAAGCCATGTTATAGGAATTTATCACATGCTAGAGGACAAAAAGTTTTGAAAAAAATCTGTTAATAAATATTCAACAGTGATTTTTGAAGTATTAAATTAAATAACTCTGTAAGTGTAGCATTCATTTCTTTTTTATCTGCTCATTATATACTTTTTGCTATGCATTTTTGGTAAATACTACGGGTATGATCATACGATCAAATGCACTTGTATTTCCATGGCTTAACAAGCTACTGCCTAGCAACTGAGACAGCTGATCACATTCTTGATCTTAATTGGTGCCAATTATAAGTCACTTTCATTGGTCTCCATTGTATTTCATTATATAGGTAGGGCCAAAAGAAGTTTGTTGAGATTGCAAACGTACCTGCAATAAAAATGAAGAAAAACCTACCTTATCTTTTGAAAGATGCAGAGCCATTTACTTAGCTAAACTGAATTCTCAGTTCGAAATTCTACATTTTACATCTAGTATTTTGCTTGTTTGCTTAAACAGTTAAAAATATTTGATCAATATATCTTTCAAAAGCTTGGCAAGGTAGTCTGGTTTATTATTAGCAAAGTTTCATATATGAAGTCTAATCTTCATAAAGAGTTTGTTTTACTTCCACAAGTAGTAAGTAATAATTTCTTAATGAGATTGTATACCTACATGAATATGGGAAGGATTAGAGCATGGCAAAATTGGTATGTGATTGTTCTGTTATTTTCCTGAAGGCAACAAAATAATGTAATGAGTTTATCACTCATTGTTTCTATGAGTTTCTCATATTTAAGCTTAAAATTTATTCTCTGGTATTATACACCAAAACTAAGGAAGAGCATGCATATGAAAGCATATCTTCACTATACTTCATGTTTAACTGAAACCAATGAATCCCCTGCCTGACAGCTTCAAACATCTACTCAAAGACGTATATATCATTTTCTCCAGTAAGTGCTGAATAACTTAACAGAATTTTGAAAGGTGATATCTAAGGCAAATATGTAGTTGTATATATTATTTATAGAAACATTTTATCTGACATTTAGGAATATGTTAGTACAATGATTGTGGTACATGAAAGTCAAGTAATGAATTCTCCTGGAGGTTTTCTCTATCAGAAACACGGAAAGTTAAAACACAGTTTCAATGATCTTCATTTTGCAGAAAAGAATCTCAATTCTTTTAATAGAAAAGGCTTTAATCATAAAGATTTTACACCACTTATAGGATCATTATTCCTGTGATTTACACAAAAAGCATTACACAATGTACATTTTATTTTTATTTTCAAATTGCTGTTGATCAACCATACTTTCAGCACACTGTAGCACAGCCAACCCAAATCCAGAGTCAACAACAGGGAGAGACAACAGGACATATTAAATCTAAAGGAAAAGTTATCTATGTAAAAGGAAGCACTTATCAAAGCAGGAGGCTAAGTCCACATTGTACCTGCATGAGCCCTTCAGATTGTGACATATGCATTTTCAAATCATATTCAGTTTTCTTTAGATGATGTAATGTATAGGTTTCATTTTACATCAATTGTATCAGCATAGCAGTCATCCTTTATTTTATTCCTTTAACACAGCTTTTTTAAATTATTCCTTTAACATAGGCTTTTAAATACCATTTTTTTTGCAGCTGAAAGTGTTCTTCTGTGCTACTGTCTTCTCTTTTTTAAGGTCTTCATTCTATACAGGAGCACCTTACGTAGTGTTTTGGTATTATGTTTGTACTCAATCAATTCTGTTGAACTACATTTCTAGTAAAGCTTTACAACTTGGATGCCTTAAATCTTGAAAGTTCACCTGTGTCAAAAAGAAGTTTTCATAAATACACTTTCAGAGAAATTTCTGTGGTATGTACAGGATCTCCACTGCATTCTGTGATGGTCCCTCTGCATCAAAATTCTGCCTCTGGTGTCTTTGCTTTTAGTATCTTTGGGAGAATTTGTAAAGTCAGCCTATGTCACCCCATTTCTGTCACTTTATGTTATAGTAAGGGCGATGAAAGTGGCAAAATAAAGGGAATAATAAGTGTGACATCCAGAGCATGGTGTTTTTGGCAGGTCTTTTACCTTCTATCTGAAAGCCAATTTAAAGGCTTTATTTATTTTTTTTTAAAAAAGATTACATAGTGTTCAAGGAATTCTAGCCATATATTCACCCAGCCAAAGAAAAGGAATATTTCAAATGTTCACTAACATGGTTAATTAATCATCTCTTCACATTTCCAATAACCACCAATTTCAATAAACTTTTCAGCATTCAGTTATTTTTTGCCACTACTGAGAGCATAACTATCCATCTATATAATGAACTCTGAGAAGAAGTATAGGCAGTTTTAACAAATCTGTTAAAGATATTCTAGAGAAATGCAACTTATTTAAGTAGTGTATATGAATTCTTTTAAATTAAGTAAATTCTCAGGCTGTAAGTATTATATTTGAAAATTACTTTTTTTGGCAAAAGGTGATTTCCTTCCAATTCAAACCAGACAAAATTCTACTAACAGTAAATATAGTGGCATAATCAATGACGTCTTTCTTTAAAAGAGAATGGGCAATTTTTATCTACCTTTTGGAGAATACAATTTTAATATATTTTATGGTTTCTGTCATAAAAACAGTCAATAAAAGTTTAGGTATATCTGTAAGATTCTTTGTAGGTCATGCAACTAATATTTAAGATGCTCTTCCACTTCAGTAGTTTTGAAACTGTATCTTTCTTCCCTCTTATTCTCTGTTTTTGCTTTGGAAATTCACCAAGAACAGACAAAATATGACAATGGGATTCATTGGGTGCTCTGTTTGTGCATCTCCTTTATGGGAATTCTTATTTCAGGAATCATCACAGAAAGTGAAAGGGAGATAGCCAGAATCTTCTCTGAAACTCAACAACTTGAAGAACCCCTACTATCATGATAAATGCAATGTCAGGAGAAAGTGAAGGATGGAAGATGGTGACTGCTGAGGTGACCAAGAGGAAGGCTCCTGCCTCACCTAAGGTCTCACAAGTGTAAAATAGGTTCACATTCCTCAAAGTTGAAGAGAAGCCAGAAATACCAAATAGAATGAACCTGGTTCACTTAATCCTAAACCATGCAAGACTATCAGGAAGAAATGGTGAGTCCTCATAATGGAAGACTCTCTGCTGTGGGAGACAGAGGCGTGCATCTATCAACCCAATCAATCACCTAGAGAGTTTTTTTGCCTTCCAGGGGCCAGAATCTGTGATGCTCTGGAAGGACTGCCAAAGTTTGTCTACTCTTCTGATTGTTCCAGGAGTAGTTTTCTCTGCAGGAACTCAACACGCTGGGGTGCCTCTCTAAAATGCCTGTATACTAATACACATAATTATGGGAAATAAACATGATAAGTTAAAGATCTATGTGCATTTTCAGGACTATGATCTTGTTGGGGTCAGGGAAACATGATGGGATGGCACTCATGACTTGCTATGGAGGGATACAAGCCCTTTAGGAACAACAGGCCCTGATCCTCAAGGGGGACCTCGACCACCCTGGAGAAACAACAGAGCTGGACATAAGCAGATTCCTCCAGGAGGTTCCTGGAGTTCATCAGTGATATCTTCCTTCAATTGACAGAGGAATCAATAAGGAGAGGTGCTTTGCTGGACCTCATATCAACAAGTAGGGGCTTGCTTGGGATGTGAAGATCAAAGGCAATCTTGGCTGCAATGACTATGAGATAGGGGAGTTCAGGATGCTCATTGCAGAAAAAAAGGGTGACAAGCAAGTTCACAACTCTAGATTTCAGGAGAGTAGACTTTGGCCTCTTCAAAGATCTGCTTGGAAGGGTCCCATGGAATAAGACTACGGAGGGAAAGGAGCTCAAGAAAGGTGGTTAACATTCAAGGATTACCTCCTCCAAGCTCAAGAAAATTTGATTCCAACAGACACAAGTGCTGAGGGAGCTGGCAGATATCATTGCAAGGCCACTCTTGATAATCCTCTATCAATTGTGGCAACTGGGAGTAATACCTGGAGACTGCAGGAAAGCAAATATAACTCCTAGCTTTAAGAAAGGCAGGTGGCCCAGGGAGCTATGAGCCAGTCAGCTTTGTCAGAATTCCTGGGAAGGTGATGGAGCAACTAATCCTGGAAACCATTCCCAGACACATTAAGGACAAGAAAGTCATGACCAACATTCTAAACTTCTACAATGAAATGACTGGCCTGGTAGACAAAAGGAGAGAAGTAGATATCATCTACCCAGACTCCAGTAAGTCCTTTGACACCATCTGCCATAAGATCTTCTTGCACTATCTGTTGATGTAAAGGCCATCTAAGCAGCCGGTAAAGTGAGCTAAAATTGGCTGAATGGCCAGGCCCAGAGGGTGGTAATCAGCAGCATGAAGTCTCATTGGAATCCAGTTAATAGCAGTGTACCCCAGGGGTCAATATTGGATCCAATTTTCTTCAAAATCTTTATTAATGATCTGGATGAAGGAACAGAGTGTACACTCAGTGAGTTTGCTGATGGCAAAAAAATGAGAGGAGTGGGTGGTGTGCCAAAGGATTGTGCTGCCATCCAGTGGGACCTCAGCAGACTGGAAAAATGGACTGACAGGAACCTCATCAATTTTAATAAAGAGAAGCACAAAGTCCTGCACATGGGGTGGAACAAACCCATGTCACTCAGCTGAAAATCAACTTTCCAGAACAGGACCTGGGGATCCTGGTGGACACCAAGTTGAATATGAGCCATCAATGTGCCCTTGCAGCAAAGAAGTCTAATGGTATCCTGGGCTGCATTAGACAAGGTATTGCCAGCAGGTCGAGGGAGGTGATTCTTCCTCTCTGGTCAGAACTGGGGAGGTCACACCTAGAGTACTGTGTCCAGTTCTGGGCTCCCCAGCATCCCTCCTATGACAAAAAGCTGAGAGCGCTGGCACTGTTCAGTCTGGAGAAGAGAAGGCTCAAGGAGTATCTTATCAATGTGTATAAAGGCCCAAAGGCAGGAAGCAAAAAGGACAGAGACAAGTTCTTTTCAGTGGTGTCCACTGAAAGGAACAGAGGCAATGGGCACAAAGTGAAACACAAGAGGTACCATTGGAACATCAGGATACACTTTTTCACTGTGAGAGTAGACAAGAACTGCCACAGGTTGCCCAGGGAGGTTGTGGAATGTCCCTCCTTAGGTACTCAAAAGTCGTCTGAACATGTTCCTGCGCAGATGGGTTTAGGCAGCTCAGCTTTATCTAGGTAGGCTGA
Source organism: Baryphthengus martii (assembly GCA_013396935.1). Lineage (NCBI taxonomy): Eukaryota > Metazoa > Chordata > Aves > Coraciiformes > Momotidae > Baryphthengus > Baryphthengus martii. The sequence goes on from VWZK01018848.1 coordinate 7,644, forward strand.
ACTAGATAATCTCCTGAGGTCCTTTCTAACCCAAACCATTCTGGGATTCTGGGCTAATTCCTTCCTCACTCATTCTACCTATTTAGATAAGACTACTGTCTCCCATCTCATAAACAAGAGCTATGAACCTGGACCATGTCATCTGGTAGAATCCCTGGTGGTTTTTCAAACACTTTGGAGATGCTTTTCCACAGACAAATTCTAATTCACTGGATATGTGTCATTTGGTTAGTTAAAGCAGCACATACTCTGCTTTCTGAACTGTCTGCCAGGTCCTAACCGTGGATAATACATTTGTCTATAAAGATGCTTTTGGCAGAACAAGAAAAATCTGTATCTCCCCACCAAGTACACAGTGATCCAGTGGCTCGTCTGAGCTTTTTCAGCCAACTCCTCTTCAAACTACCAATAAAAAAAAGAAAAAAAAAGTGAGGTTGCTCTTAACGGAGGCACAGCCATTTCATCTTAACAAAATAACACATCTTCTGCCATTACGGCTGTTCCTCTCATTTACTCAAATTATAGCTTATAAATCACCCCAATTAAGGGACTTATTTTCTTCTTTTTATTACTTAAATCAGAAGGGGCTTTGCCATAATGACTTGCAATATAGATTTTTCTTTTTCACTTTTTTTCTTTCTTTTCAGTTCCTTGGTAGTCCTCCTCAGTGTTATTTCCTCCTGCAGGACTTCTCCTGAAAACAATATAGCAAAAAAATATGTGCAGTCTTCACAGTGCACCTGAGATTACAAAGAATTCCTGCTTTATACTATAGCATAGAAAGCCAGTTTTAAATTGGAAAAAAAATCCATGACACATTTTTCTACTTTTGGAAGCCTAAAGACATACTTGATAGTCACAGTCTGGCCCCTAACTTAAGATAAGGAAATGTTTACAGCTGACTGTGACAATGTGTTACTGTCATTACATTTAACATTTGTAGTACCTCTTATTCTGTACCTTTGCAAATATTCTCTGAGTTGAGCCTTGCAACATCCTCATCAATCATGTAAATATCTCATTTGAAACATGAGCAACCTTAGGCGCAAATCTCTCAAATGATTTATCCAAAGTCACATGTCAAGGTAGTGACAGAGAATAAAATCTAGGAATATTGATTCTCAGATTTGTATTCTAGACACTAAACTCACTCTTTCATTTTGATACACTCAAACTCAAACACAGTAAGACTGTTGACTAAATTTGAAAATACTCACTTTGGATTTTTCTTCATGTGTAACTTTGCTCCCCATGTGCATACAAAATATTTACTACATTGCTGTTTATCAGCAATGTATTTATGTCCTAATATGCTACTTTTGCAGAATATTGTTACATAAAAGGAGTTGCCAGTGGAGTCCTGATGTGAAATACATGTTCCCTTAAGCACAAAAACAACAATTTCTTCAAGTTTTAGAAGTAAATACATTTGCCAAAGGCACAGCTTAGCTTTCTAAGGCCGTTTGACCACCACAAAAATAATTTTAATGCTTCCATACTTCCTGCAATAGCAATAGTGTATCAGTGTGGACTTCCAGATAGTTATTATTTTGAAGGCATTAACTTTCTTCCTATATATTGGAAGCTTATGGTCATTGTATTCCAACCTTATCTTTAGTATAGCAAGCTTTACTTTTACCAGTCATTACTGATTCTTGAGACAAGAGTTTTTAGGATCAAACTCATCAGTATTGGAACATTTTGGAGAACTTTAGCAATATTCAAGTTTGTTAGCTAAATAGATAGTGATACACAAATGGTCTGACCTTTTTTCCACTGTGTTGAAGCCTGGGAATAGTTTGAACAAGATTTTCTGAGACTTTTTTTTTTTTCCATGCGGCTGTAACACAAAATGACTGGTTCACATTCCGCATATTTCAGTTAGCAATGTTCTATTTTCTACAGTGTCTCACCCCTAGGAGCATCTAGATTTCACATCAGCTACAGCAGGAGGAATTGGTTGCTCTGAAAAGCAGTAGAGATTATAGAAGTAACTAAATCACACCTTTTTTTGGTGATTTTCAAATCAGATCATGAATGCCTCAGTCCTGTGTAGTTTTTCATTTCTCAGAACAACTGCTGGCATAATAATAAATTAAATGTGTCAGTTTCTTTTCACATTAAAAGTCTTAAGAGTTTGCTGACTGTGAAAACAGTACACTATGTGAACAAGAGTAATGCTTTGTGGCAAAAAAAAAATTAGCTTTTCATTATATTGCTTTTCATTTACTTTCTCATTTACTCTATTCCCACAAGGCTGAAAGGCAGGGAATAGGAAGGCAACCATCTACAAAACAAAAGATATTTTTAGGCAGAGATAATACTTTATTTAACTTCCTTTTACTGAGAATTTCATGTAAATGCTAACTAGTTCATTCTTTGCTTATTTTTACCATAAACTAGAAGCATGCATTTTATACCTCCATAGTAGTTTTAATTATTTCCCTGCTTCTTTTATCTACTTCTTTGTTTCCAGGCATTTGTCTCTTATCACTCATGACCTCAAGAGGTTATTGCTCTTTCTTAATTCCAAGAATATTGTTATCACAGAAAACATGGAGGTGAACATGGTCCCTGTACTTAGGAAACTGATTTCTAAACTCTTAATTTAACACCCATTTCACAGCTAAATTATCTTTCAAGACGTGAAAAGCCTTGGCATTCCTCATCAGTAGAACTCCAGTAGAAAATATATTTTTTGTTCTTTTTTTTTATTTGACCTGGGATTAACTTTGATTTGACGGGAAAATACTTTTATGTTTTCATTGATCTTACCATTATGTGGGTAAAGTGTTGCTAACTTTCTGCTTCTCAGACAAATAGTATGATCATTGATACATTTAGCGACAAATCCTGTGAAAGCAGGTGTAGCAATCATGTATGCCAGCAGATGCATTCTCTGTTTCACTAACATTGAATACTACAGTAAAATTCTACCAAAGGGAACCTGGGTAATTTGCACTGAGTGGTGTATAATTTAACCTTGTCACTGATTATTCATTATGTGTGTAAGCTCAGTATGTGAGGCCTTTGTGTAAGGGGCTGTGAGATATGGGCCAGTGTTAGAAATCAGAGCTGTTATCCCTTAAGAACTACAGAAAGAGACTCATAGATCCTTTGAAAGATTCATAATCCTTTATTTATCTTCAGACTCTCTCATCTCCATTCCTAACACAGTTAAGACAGGATCTGAGGTTTTGCTTAGAGTTGTTATTTTGTTCTTTGTTTCTGTAAAAATGCTATCACCTCCAACCAGAAAAAAATACATCAAGTGTTTTGAATAAGACACCGTAGTTGAAACTTCTATTATAGATCACTGCAGAAGAAACATGAATGTGTGGATAAATTAAATAGTCTGGTATTTTGTTACTTCTTACCAGGGTGTGGAGAATGTTGAAACACAAACTGCTGAAACCCAGGAAATGAAGTATGAAGGAAATGGAGGAAGTTAGGGCATGATGCATTTTCCGCAGTACAGTCACAACTCCTGATTCTGAGTCACACCTACATCTTCCCGCTAAACCTCAGTAAGAATTTTCTTGACTCAGGGTTAGTTGCAGCAGATATCTGGTACTCACAGTGTCGTCTCATAGGGCTTTCAGTCAGATGAAAAACAAGTTTAAAGCTTCCAGGGCTGTTTTATGGGAGAAGTCAGAGTAAACGATCACACCAGTCTCTTTTGACCATAAAATCTACAAGGCTTTGAACTGTTCCTTAATATCTCCCAGCAGCTCTCTTCATTTTCCCAGCATATCCTCCACAGCATAAGGAGTGCTATAATATTATGGTCTCCCTGAGGAACATCATAGTCTAATGATCAAAGGAGGGCAAAATCAGAGGAAAATGTTAGAAACCATATGAAGAGTGTGAAAATGAGTTAAGATGTATAAAGTATATAAAAGATTCCACTTCATTAGACTTTTATGTCATTTCTGTCTTTCACTTAATTGGAAGGCAGTATTTCTGTCATCTGCCACAGGAAGTTATTGGGACATCACCAAAAGTCCTTCCTACCTCCCTAATTATAAACGCAACAGGTTTCTTTCATTGTTCTTCTCTGAAGTTATCTCTACAAGTTTGCTGACGTATTCCAGAGGTAAATAACCAAATTCTAACTAATGCTGGCTAAACCAGCATTACAGTGCTGATCAAGACATAGACACACAAAAATAAAAAAAGAAAAATATAAATCCAACCCACTTTATTTTCTTACAGGGGAGACCTCAAAGAAAGCCCAACAAATAGCAAAAACAAACCCACAGGGAAAATGATAGACATAATCACAAGATTGTTATTGTATCAGTTATCTATGAAAACTTCCAAGAAGTGTCAGTTCTGTCTGTCTAGATTACTGCCATTCTATTAGACTGAAATGAACTGAATAAAGTTTTAAAACTCCTAGCTAACTAATATCTAATGTTCCATTTTGTGATAACCATTATACAAGTTATTTAAAGTCTTGATAGAAGTGAGTATTTTTCACAACATTTTCCAGAATCAGAAGGTAAAAGAGAATCCATGTGATACAGAGAATATACAATTACAGTAAAGATCTTAATAAAGCATTAATACAATTTTTATTAATGTTTTGCCATTGTTTGGAGAATAAGAACACATTTTTTTCCTGATTGCTCTGCATCTATCTATTCCCCTTCACTGTTTCTTTATTGACAGTGAGTTCCTCTACCCTGCTGCCTTGGGTCTCTTCTTAGCTTATCAGAGGAAGGTTAGATCAAATCATCGATTCAGTCATCTGCCAGTTATGTGCCAGTATACCACACATGGTGGAATGGTGTTTGAAATCAAGCATTGGGCACTCAGACTCCTATCTGATGCATGCCCTGTTGCAAGCTGTGCCCCTGGGCAGAGTGGAAGGTCCCCAGAATGGAGACAGAGGAGGCATCCCACCTCCAAAAGGTTTACAGATTTTTAAAAAATAAACCCAATGTATTACAAAAAAAAAAAAAAAAAAAAAAAAGAAAAAAAAAAAACCCAAATAGATAAAATGCATATTCCGTGAAAATCATTTCTATAGAAAACTCTTAATCAATTTAAATAGCTCCTATGGGGAAATTTCTAAGACAAGAACTTCTATTTTTCCTTGCTATTACATTACTAAAAAAATGAAGACTTTAAATAAAATTTAAAAAAACTTCAAACACAAAAGACCCTCTAGGTTATATAACATTGTATTTGTTACAATAGCTTTATCAAGGACATTATTTATAAAAAAAACAAAAATGGAATTATGAAGTTACAGAAACTGTATGGAAAATTATGTATATTTGAAGTACTCTGGACACTAGTCCTTTTTTAAAAAAAATCATCAAAAAAAGGAAGCTGTTGCTAGGATACTACAGCCACTATCATCAGGATAATGTGGTGGAATTTTTTAAAAAATATTTTAAGCAGGAAATCTTGAATGATGAAGACAACAGATTGTGAACACCGGTATCAAAGCTGTCTGGTGTGATAAAGACTAAGTAAGTGGAACATTCGATTGCATGTTGAAAAGCCAATGTGAAGCTAAAATCTTCAAAGTGAAACCCATTGAAAATATCACAAGAAATGAATGGCCACAAGGCTTGTTAGCTGCTTGAATAGAAGAACACAGATATGTAGCTCAGAAGTAAGCTGAGAACATATGCCAGAGAGACTAAAGAAAAAGAGTGAACAGATGTTTCTGTGGAGGTGAGGGAAGTGTGCAGTCGTTTCATTCTACTGGAGTCAAAGACAACTAAAGCTATATTTAACAAAAGTGACCATATATGGGTGCTGAATTAGTCTTCTGTTTGGGAAGCATAGAATCATAAATTACTTCAGTTGGAAAGGGACCTTAAAGATCATCTAGTTCCACCCCCCCCTGCCATGGGCAGGGACACCTCGCACTAGACCAGGCTGTTCAGAGCCTCATCCAGCCTGGTTTTAGCCGCTTCCAGGGATGAGGTGTCCGCAGCTTCTCTGGGCAACCAGTTCCAGTGTCTCACCACCCTCGTAATAAAGAACATCTTTCTGATGTCTAATCTGAATCTACCCTGTTCTAGTTTAAAACTGTTCCACCTTGACCTATCACCACATGCCCTTATAAAAAGTCCCTCTCCAGCTTTCCTGTAGGTCCCCTTCAGATACTATAAGGCAATAGGGTCTCCCCGGAGCCTTCTCTTCTCCAGGCTGAACAGACCCAAGTCCCTCAGCCTGTCCTCACAGGAGAGGTGTTCCAGTCCTCTAATCATCTTTGTGGCCCTCCTCTGGATCCTCTCCAATAGATCCATGGCTAGATGGTTCAAATGATAAAAACAGAAAATCAACTGAGTATGGAAACTATACAGACCTGAACTCAAATCCGGTTTATGGGCAAAATTATGACTCTGTTAATCCATCAAAAAAACTCCAGTCAACAAGAAGAGAATCTTTGATCATTTTCTATGCATTTTCCTGTCAAAGAAAGTGTCCAGTATCCTTCATGTTATTCAGGTATCTATGCTATCTATTTCAGCTCAGTTTTGATTTGGAGGGTCCGGGCCTACAGTCATCAGAACAGTTCACAAAGCAAATCTGCTGGCACGATGAATTTCCTACTCTGCTTGAGGAAGAGTGCAAAGGTATTCTCTCCTAATTAAAATATGAATGCTGTCATCTGATAATCTTCCTTGTGAGAAGTAACAAGCTCACTAATTAAATGTGTGATTTCTTGACATTTAAACAGGTCAATTTTTTTTGTACGCATCTTATCATTTATTTGAGGTGCTTCTTCCAGCCATGTTTATTATACTAACCACAATTAATAACCAGCACAACAGACCCTTCTAAAGTAGAAGGATGTATAATGTAATTTTGTACTTTTGCTCAACTGAAGTTGTAACAGAAACAATAGCTATAATTAAATAGAGAATAGAGATTTTATTCTTATTAAGTCCTCATCATCTTTCTGGACTTCCCACGTCTGTCTTCTGACATCTATCTTTCATAAAGTCACCACTTTATTCCTTTTAGTTTTAATGAATCAAATGCTATTGCGAAAAACTCCAAGAAGATGGCAAGACAGCCCAGATTTGGTTTACTAATATTATGCCTGAAAAGAGTGCTGCAGCAGATAGATTGTAAGTTGCGGTATGGATAGAGTGGAAGACCTGTGGGCACAGACATTTACTTTTAAGAGTTTACGTGATTCCCACAACCGTAATAACTGAAAACAGATTTTGATTTTTAGCACAATCATAAGAACACAGTAAATCGTATTTTAAGTGTATCTATCAACAAGTCAGTCCAAAATTAAATTTTCTATTTCACAAAAATATCAAATATTTTAAAAATTTTCTTTAGTATGAATGGGATTAAAATCGCAAATTTCCAAACATTCTGTGAATCAGAATTTTCAAAGTATTCTCTTCTGGAGAGAGCAAGCCCAGTCCATGTAAATTTACCAAGTTATTCATCAAAACCATTTTTTTATTTCAAGAAGTTATCAAGACATATGAAAAAAATGTATGATTTAAATTGAGAATGATCTTTCTCGCCAGCTTTCTAAAGACAATCTAGCATTTATTATCATCTGCTTTGTTATTTAAAAACATGAAGTTAATTTATGTGACCCTTCTGTTAAAAAGAAACTGTATGCTACTTCAGTGCTTTGACCTGATTTGGGTTTATTTGGTTGGTTTTTTACCCCCAAAAGAGATGTCTACTGGGGATTTGACCAGTTGTCTTTGTACCTGCTGCAATTTACTAAGAGGTTACAATACTCAAATGCTTGTTACCCTCCTGCAGGAACACAGGATAGGACATGTGTCTGTCACAGGGCATTGCAGTTCTCAGACCAGACAATAATTGTCATCAGCAATTGAGTTCAAATACCAGATTATAAACTGCAGTAGTAAGAAACAAATATACTGCCTGCTTAGGAGAGAGAGCAGGTCAATGACCTCATAGACTCAACCACTGGGAAATGGCAAAACATGTCAGAGCTCTCAGAAATTATAATTTTCTATGTGTACCTAAGGTCAACAGTTGACTTTAGTTCAATAAAGAATGAATTGCTCTGAATCAAAATAATGTTTTCTCTTGATTTTTAATTTCTCTACTTTTTAATGTGTGATAAGAGACTGAATGCTTTGCCATCTTTGATACTTTCACAAATATCACAGCAGCAACACTGTCCAGAAGATAGCTCTTCTTTGACAGTTTCAGTGACTTAGCCACTACAACAGTCGACTTTTTTCATCCAACAGTCTTGGCATTAAAGTGTGTATCATGGAATTACAATTTCCAGCTCGAGACACTTAACTCAAAGAAGTCTTTCATTATAACTAGGAGGATTGGTTTTGTGGTTTTGGATGGGTTCTTTTTTGGTCTTTACTCATTTGGAGAAGCATTTTCTTTTTTTACCAGAACAGAAAAATGAATACATTAATAAACAAAAGATTTATTGAGCTGAAAATTTTGCAGAAAAAAATAACACTTTGAAAGAAAATTCTTAACATTTTAGAAAATGATAACTTTTGGCTTTAATTTGTAGATTTACTGATGGTGAACCACTACAAGTAATGCTACTTTCTTATCACACAAGAAATAGTTAAAAAAATGTGAACTTAGTTAAAATATATCTATATATGAAATATATAGATATAAAAAATGAGTGTTTTGCATTAAACCCTTAAACTTATCTTAAACTTTTAAGGTTTGGAAAAGTCTTAATTATAGGTTTTCTCCACAGTCTGGTAACTCCAGAAAGGGTTAGTGACAGCCTAAAGCAGATATCCAAACTGGGCAGGATGAACCCAATACGTAAATGAGCACTAGCATGTGATGAATTGCACTTGTCTATATCAACAAGATTTTTTTAAGAATGCTGGCAATTAAATTGGCAAAATCAGTTGCCAAAATGACACATACTGCCAATTGAAATATCCTAAGCTGTTTGATACATCTACACAGGAATAATACATACGCCACGTGACAGGGGTGGATATCTAATTTAGGTATCAACACTGAACTGAATCCCTCCTCTATCTTTCTGATGGCAAAAGTTGAATGTCATAAAATCTACCCTAAAAAAAAAGACAATACTGTTGACTAAACACAGCTTCCAATGGCACTTGCAATATCCTAGAGTCTCCAAAATATTTCGTTGGACTGACAGGAATGCATAGATCCTATAGGACACCAACTCAAATTTTGGGCCAGCCGAAAATCTCAAAAGAAATCTTTCACAAAGTCTTGAACATAATCTTGAACCAGGATCTAGACTCAGGATTTATTGATGTCTCAGTTTTGATAGATTTTGAGTGTTCCCTGTGGTGAATACTGGAATTCATGACAAGACAAGGTTTTGTGTTTTCTTCGTCCAAATTCACGTCTTTCCTAATTCATGGAAATCAAAGCACGTTGTTAATCTATATATACATGAAATCACTGTCCTTTATGTCTAGGAAATCCTATCTTGTACAAAGTTTAAAAACTAATGATTTATTGATACCTGAGTGTTTTATTCTGTATTCTTGATTAATCACTCCCCTATTTAACTTCATTTGTTAATGATAAATGTTATTGTTCAATATTTATCTTCACTGTAGAAAGATTACCAGAAAAGGGAGAATCATAGAATCTAACTGTATCATGCAGGTAGGTCATTAGTAGCTAAGAAAATATATTCAGTTAATATGATATGGAATGCACAGAAATGCATTCCTCCTGGACTTTGGCAATCATGCTGCTCCTATAAAGCACAATCAGCCTGACAGGTAATGTAAAAAAATGTGGTCTTTAAGATAACTATGATTCAGCACATCGAATATTCAAAAAATAAATTGAATACAGAACTGATGTGATTGCAATATACATTGGTCATTCGTTGGAATATGTAAACAAAGAACTGCATTAAAATCTAAGATAAAAACCAAAATAAAGTAAAAATTAGATTTATATGCATGCATCCACATATAGTCTTGTTTATTTACACACATATGTAAGTATTTTAAAACAATTTAAACTAAAATCAAATTCATAGATATGTTTGATTTCCTTTCTCTTCTCAGAAAAATAGCCTGTGTCTCCAAATTCAGTCTATGTTTTTTTTATCACTAATGTCCCTTTGTTAATCTTGATTTGGTTTTGCCCAATGTTTCAAATTGGGAATGATTCATTTTGTAGGATTAATTCTTGAGCTAAATATTGGTAATAAATAATTAACTTTTAACTACATGAACTCCAAAGTACACTGTTTTATTTTTAAGCTATGGTCTTCTTTAGAACCTGTGACACTTCTTACTTTCGCTGCTGATCAGCTAGGATGGAGTAATGATGAAAGCACATTTTAGTCACAATATAATACAAAGAATTACGGTCACCTTTAGACCATGCTACACTGTGTGAAAGTGCACATCCACAGATGCATGCAACTGACAGGTTGTGCACAAAAATCCTTCTAGAAAGTCAGCTCAACCTCTTCAGTAATGAAGTGACATTCATCTGTGCCACCTCAAAAAAAAACTCAAACACCTTATTCCTGGAAAAACAGCTACTGTTCCTATTTATTTCCCTTCGACTATAAAAATGGAGAAGTAACTGAAAGTATGTGAATTATGTGAATAAGACTACCCTTCATTGAGCTACTAGCATCAGATACTACAATACATTGATTACTAACTAGCACCCAAACTTAAATCACTCACACTCACTAGAATGCTAATATACAAAAAAATTTAAAAAAAAAAAAAAAAAAGTTATTTGCTAGTTGGCTTGTTTGTGTGCTAGAAAGGATCACAGGAAATGGTCAGTGTAAATGGAAGTGCATACAGCTGCAGTGATGCTCATCTGCCAGACCAAAAAGAGTCAAACAGTACTATACCAGGGCTCTGATTCCACTACCAAATTCTGAGATTTTATGAGTAAGCCACTTCTCCATTTAGTTGTTACTGTTGCTATTTCAAATTTACTGATATTTGCATGCTCTGTTATACATTAAATGAGATCCTAGGGCAATGTTTATGGGGAGCACCCAACAGATCCGCAAAACCACTGTACATATTGATGGTTTCTGAGCTTTCTAGAAAGAGGGGTAGAAGGTGCTGGTGGTGGGGGATTTCTTCCCTCCAAGAACTACTCCATGGGTGCAGAGTATCTGCTGCTGCTGTTAAACTAAGTGACAGGGGAAGCATGACTCAGAGAGATTTTACCTAGAGTTACAAATGTCAGTGGAGAATTGGACCCCCAACAAAGTCAGAGTTACCCCTGCATACATCAGTCCTCTAAGTGTGTGTGCATGAACATATAGGTATGCGCCAGCTGGAAAACCTTACAAAATTGCAAAACACATTAGTGAGGTCTGATGCAATATGCAGTTTGCCAATGGATAAAAGATTTAAAAATAAAACATGTTTGGCAAGTTCCAGTTCCTGCTTGCCAACTTGGAAGGGAGCAGGATGATCAGGGTAAAGTAATTAAACATTTTTAGCCTTCATTTTTCTAGGCTATTGTCTTCATTTTATTGCTCAGTGTTAAACTAGCCTAAATATTGCTTGAAAACATGAGCTCTGAGGTCCTTCCCTTCTTGCACTCACGCTGAGGGTTCTCAACCAGTCTCTAGTCACCGTTTGTGAGTAATCATGGACTGACACAACTACCATTAAACACAACAGAGAGCACAAATCTGGTTAGTGGAAAAGACTGCACTTTATAGCCTTTAGCTGAACATTAAGACGTTTTTGAGATTCCTCCTTGTACAGTGCATTGTAATGGGTTTTGTGATTAACAAGCACCACTGCCAATGGAGTCAGACATTAGAGCAAAACACTTCCCTGTTCTTGCCAAGCAACAAATTTAGGGCCCAATTCCGTTAGAGTACAGCCAGTTTCCTTGCTGCAGAAGTTGGCCATGATTTTCACTGATATAAGCCCTTTGCCTTCAGAATGCAGATGAGAATTCAAGACAACCTAATTAAAAAACATTAATGATTTTTTTTTTTCAATTGGTGTTTACTTCTGCTTGACATGATTTAATGTCAGACAGCTTTGAGCATCAGAGCTCTTCCAGAAGTATGGCTGCAGCAAAGGATTCTTCATCTATCCCAGGGACACTTACTTTTTTTTTTTTAATTCTACAAAAGTGAATCACTTCTTCCCAGATCATGTTCCTTTCCTATCATGCTGCTACTTGCTTAACTATGCACAATAATAAAATCACCTCTTAACCTCTACCACATATTTTAATAGTGAGTTTGTTTGGTCATGATTAGCCTGGCACAAAAAGACTACAAGCAGAATATGGGTAACGCATAAGTACAAAGTAATTATTTACTGACCAATGCCCATAAAAGACAGGTAATATTTAGTGAGTGATGAAGTTAAACACTGGTGTGCTCACGCTCTAGTATAGCACTTGGGGAGCCTTCACCAGCTGGGCAGATGTCAGTGAGGAGGAAAGGGCTTGTGGCCATGGCTCCCAAGAGCCATCATCAGAGGTGCAAAGCCGTTGCCTTCCTCCTACTCTGTCAGTGCTGACAGCCCTAACGGGTCAACCTCAATCTCACAGCTCCTGACTGTACCTGACTAGATCAGCCTCCAGCTACCCTTTCTGCATTCCTATTCTGTAAAATTTTGTCTTTTCATGTTGATGTTTTCTCTCTTGAATCCTTGATCTCCTAGCAATTGCAGATCAGCAGTCTAACCATTCTCTGTATTTTTTACCTTTCTTATATCTGTACAGGCAGTTTCAAAGCTCTGTCTCAGCAGTATGAGTCAAAGTTACACAGCTTGGGAGTATCAAAACTGGACCCCTTATACGAGCAACTAAAAACCCAGCAGCAAAGGGTGAACTGACAGCAGGGGCTGCAGAAGGAGTGTTACTGTGTGCTGTGACATCATCTGTGTTTCTTTCTTGGACACCATTTTATTCCACTGAAGTCTCATTCCTGATTACTTCCCTGATCCTTCCAACTTCACATTCTGTTTTTGTACCTCTCTATGGAGTTTCAAAAGAACAAGTCCAGATACTAGCTTTCTTCAACATTTTTCCAGTTTTGTGATATTTGCAGTCCAGAGGTGTTACCGGTTTTGCGTTTCAAGTGTCCAGTATCAACTTATAATCTACTATTCATGAACCCTTGCAACAGAAACAGCGTTTGGTACAAATTTCCCACTGTAGAGTTACAGTGTTCTGTCAGTAGGAAAGAAATACCATTCTGGATTTTTTCCCTTACAAGTGAACAGAATTTTAGCCAAGGAAATATATTTTCTTCTCTTTCAATGCTCTTCACAGCAAAACTCAAGAGGAATATTCAGAAAGGACACCATACACTTGAGAATAAGCCATCATATACTTTGTGAGCCCTGAAGTTGCTCCTGCACTTTAGTCATTAAAACAGCAGTGTATCTAGATAGCTAGATCATGTTTATTACAGTATAAAAATCCTGTGTGTTCAAGCTACCTGATCATGAAGTGCAGTAAACATTTCTCTGGGGCTTTCTGAAACTTTCAGCAAGTCATTAAATTCTTCTTTCCCATGCTGGGGGCGGGGGGGAAGACAAAAAAAAAAAAAAAAGACAACACGATGATTTAAGCCCAAATGATCTATTTACTTATCTGATAAATGGAGGTCTGTGCTTGAATCTAGTTTTAGGAGAGCTTCCAAGCTCTGTTTTGTAGTCAGCCAGGATATAACATATATTCAGATAGGGTAATATTGATTTGTAGTGGTACACTGTGAATCCAGAACATTGTGGCTTGCTCCCAGCATTTCAAACATAGAACTACTTAGGAAAAATACAACTTATATTCAGATGCTTAATTCAAGAGGCCAAAAATATTCTGGCTAGAAACTATATCAAAATCAACCAACTGATTTACTATTCTTCCTCAATTTCACAATATTGTCTCTGTGCACTCTTTATATAGAATGCGAAAAGAGAAGAAAAGATATATACAATGGAAACATTAAAGTGAATTTATACCAAAAATGAATACATAGTGCATAAACATCAGCCCCAATCTGTCTGTTTTGTTCACCTAACCAGAACAAAAGACTGAGTAACGCCTTTCAGGAACAACATCCATTGAGTGATATAGCACATAGCTATCCCCAGGGTCTAATCTGAAGGTCATCTTCACCTGATTTAAGACAAAAAATCCATATTTTTGCATCCATTACCTGGGGGCCACCCTACAGCGTCCACACTTTACTCCTCAGAGCCCTTTCAGGAATGGGTCTTCTTTCTCTTTCTCTGCTTACTCTAATCACAAGCACAAGAAAAAGAAATAAAAATTTGTAGAAGGGTAGAAATCATAGATCAAGAAATTGCAGAATCGCCTTTGCTGGATTTACTGCATTTACAAGGTTCAGTATGTGGATAAATCCCATACACAGCAGGAAGGGCCTGTAGACGTGACTACCTTGCATTTGGACATTCCACACAGTGCTGGATTTGGGTATGGTCAGCTGTTGGGAGTTGATTTAAGTGGTTTTTTATTACACAAGATCAGCATTTATAGGCTTAAAAGTAAATTTATGATTAACCCTAACATTCAGTATAGCTGTAACTAGAGCCATACAGATGGATACGGTCTTGTATGGGGGAAAAATTCCTTCTTTATTGCTATCATCATTTAACCTTACTCTTTTCTCCTCAAATTACTCTCCAATTTGATCCAATTTTCCCATATAATTTTAGGTGGAAGAAATGAGGAGAAAGATGAATTAGAGTTACAGAATTCTAGAGGACGTTATGTTCTTTACTTGTTCTGTGAACAGAACACAAACAATTTCTGTTTCCTTTTCCAGTTGAAGGAATCTGAAACCACTTCTCAGACTACTTACCTGAATTCCCTAAACACCAACTGATTGTTCAATCATTGATCATCAGTGCAGGAAGACGAATCGCAAGTTCTTACCTCTGTATTATATGTGCTCATAAGAAAACCATTTTCCATTATGTGTCTTCCTCAGACACTGAAGTGAAAATTGGTCTTTAAAAAATATCTAAACATTTTTGAGATAGATGGCAAATATTGACCTATAGGCTAGCACTTAGAAAGTTCACCTTGAGTTACATTAGATGGTTAGTTATTTCAGGATATGCAGAGAAAACAGATTCTAACCTTTATCAAGCACTTAGCAAGCCTAATTAAATTTCTTCATGTCTAGAACTGCTCACTAGAAGTTGTTCCAAGAATCACTTCTGTATCTCTTTGCTCTACACATTATTTTTGTGTATTAATGTCAGTATAAGAGAGTGCTGGCTGTAGTATTGATTTCAAAATACTATTTTCAGCATTTCAAAATGAAATATAAAAGATTTTCATACTTCATTTTGTTCTTAAAGAAGAGTTTAGTTGTTTGATTTTTTTTTGTTTGGATATCAAAAGAAATAAGAGAATTCTAAGTTCTTCTAATAAATATTTTCTGCCAAAATATTCCATGTATGCCTGTATTCTAGGCTAATAGATGACAATGAAATAAATCAAAATTTAAACAGTACTGGTTTGTGATTTCATTGCTGTGTGAAGAGCTGATGAAATTGAACTGTTGTGTACCATGCCATTTTGCCTGCATAATGTAATAACTGATTTATGAAAAATAAGTTGAGAATTTCATTACTTGACCTAGATTTACGATTAAACTTGCAAATGTATTTGCCTTTGATAAATCTGACAGAGATTGACCACCATCCTTGTTAACATTTTGATACACATCCTCTTTTAATGACACCTAATTACAAAACAACCAGTGCAACAGGGTACTGAGATCAAAATTCAGTCTAGAAGTAGCAATAACTGCCAGATTTAAGTCATATATTTCTTTTATGGAGATCAGAAATAGCACTTCTCTTTTCTGACATTCATATTAGAAAAGCTACTCAAACAAAGATCAGAAAAATTTTCTCAGAAAGGATAAAATCTGTCTCATCTGTCTGTCTGAAGTATTCCTAAAGTACCTACTCCCATTATGTCAAAGTGTGAAGAGCTCCCCTGCCTGTATCCTAAAGAAATCATGCTCTTCCTGTTATTGGGTGATGCAGGTTGGTGTGATCTGCAAGTAAGCCATCCCTGAAACAGGCCAAAAAGAGCAGGTGATATATTGCCTGTAATGTAAGATGTTTCATTCAATTTTGTATATTATGTAGATCAACCTATTTTACTTCATTTCCTCAAAACTCTTTTCCTCAATTTGTTTCATAGTATGAAGGTGAAGTTGGAGCATACTCCCATTCCTCACTGCGGCTGTTATCTCTGTTAATGGAACTGGTAAGCAAAGATGCCTAGTAAAGCCTCAGCTTTATCAATACTTAGGATGTCAGACACAGACAAAATTCCAAACTGGTAAACCAAGAAATAAATGTTGCATTATAATTTTTTTCTCAGCAAGTGCCCAACAAAGCACCATTAAGAGAAACTTAAGGACATTTCAGGGTTGTACATAAAGTTGTTATAGCCTTCAAAATGCACTCCAATGGCATGTGTTTAAAATCTCTTACTCCATCAGTTCACAGGGGAAATAGATCTGTTCAGTAACTGACCAGTGTTTCTGCAAAGGGAAGTCTCATTCAGATGTTCTGGTTTCTTTATTCAAATTTTACAATCACATCTACCCTGGCTCACACACACTGATGATCAGGAGTCACAGAGTACTCCAGGTGAATATAGAAGCAATAAAGAATGAGAAGTTTTGAAAAGTGAAAAAATGCAGAGATAAACACAGACATTTTTGACTGAACAACTTCTTACAGGTTTAAACCTGCTTTCAACAGTACAGACTCAGATTGTTAACTAAATCATGATTAATCATACATCTAATTACACTGCTATAGCTCCATACACAGATGATACTTTAGCATTTTAGGGACTTCATTTCCATCCCCCATAAGTTAGTTTTCTGTCTCCTGCCTGACATCTATTTTGCCCAGTTTTAGGTTCAGGAAACAATTTCTTTATTACTTTGTGGTGGATTGACCTTGGCTAGCTGCCAGGTGCCCACCAAGCCACTCTATCACTTCTGCTCCATCAACAGGACAGAGGGAGAAAATATAATGGATAGCTCATGGATCGAGATAAGGACAGGGTGATGACTTACCAATTACTGTTATGAGGAAAACAGGCTGGACTTGAGAAAAAAATAATTTAATTTATTGCCAGTCAAGCAGAGTAGGTTAATAAGAAATAACAGCAAATATATAAAAAAAATCACACTTTCCCCCTCCTTTCTCTCTTCCCAGACTCAATTTCACTTCCAACTCTTTTATCTCCTTCCCCTCAAGAGGTGCAATGAGATGGGGAACAGGATCAGCTGCAGTCAGTTCAATGCTTTGTCTGTACTGGTCCTTCTTTCTCGAGCTCTTTCCCTGCTCCATCATTTGGTCTCACCTATGGGAGACAATCCTTCACAAACTTCTTTAACATGGGTGCTTTCCACAGGGCTGGAGCTCTTCATAAACTGCTCTGGCATAGATCCTTTCCAAAGGGTGTCATCCTTCAGGAACAGACTGCTTTATTGCTTTATCTGCCAATAAACCTGCTCCTTGGTGGACTTCTCTCTAAGGGCCACAGATCCTGTAAGGAGTTCCAGCATGGGCGTTTCACAGGTTGTTAAAGGGACATTCACCTCCTCTGTTGTGGGATCCTCCGTGGGCTTCAGGTGGATATCTGCTCCACGTTGGATCTACATGGGCTGCAAGGAACAACCTGTGCCACCATAGTCCTCTCCAAAGATTATAGGGGAACCTCTGCTCTGGTGTCTGAAGCACCTCCACCCTCTCCTTCATTGACCTTGGCATCTGCATTATTGTTTCTCTCACATATTCTCAGTCTACTCTCAGAGCTACTGTTGTGCAGCAGCTTTTCCTTTTTAAACATGTTATCATGTTGTTGACCAGCTCAGCTTTGTCCAGTGGCAGGTCTGTCTTGGAGCCAGCTGTCTCTGTCTGACATGGGGTCACAGATGCTACACCTGCAGCCCCTCTACTGAAACTTTGCCACATAAACCAAATATGTATTTGTTTCTTCAATTTGTTTCTCCTTACACAATAAGGCTGCAGAATGCAAAAAAAAAAAAAAAAAAAAAA
>VWZK01018848.1:35517-74277 GCA_013396935.1 Baryphthengus martii
TTTTTTTTTTTGAGAAGGTTATTGAATTCTACAATAGGTTTCCTTAAGAGGTTGTGGAGTCTCCATCCTTCAAGATATTCAGGAAAAAACTGAATATCCTGCTGCAGCTGACCCTGCCTGAGAGCAGACCAGTTGGACGAGGTGATCTCTAGAGATGCAGTCCAGTCCATTAGGGACAGAATTTTGACAGGGCCTATAGCAACAGGACAACAGGCAATGATTTTAATCTAAAAGAGGGTAGATTTAAACCAAATACGAGGAAGAAATTTTTATGATGAGGATGGCGAAACAGTGGAATATGTTCCTCAGAGAAGCTGTAGATGCCCCATCCTTGGAAATATTGGAAATATAAGTTGGGTCGGACAGAACTCTGAGCAACCTGGTCTAGCCCTGCTTATTGCAAGGAAGAAAAACGAAGAGCTGGAAAATGTCGCAAAATTCCACATTTATATTTGCATTTGGTTGTGCAGTAAGGATTTATATAGGAATGCGGCCAGAACCAAAGCCTCAGTTCAGACTCTGGTTCAAACTGTAGATAGAGGAGTCCAGTCATTCACACAGTAGTATGCTAATTTCTGGGGAGACATGAGTTACTCAAGGAGTAACACTCCAGCTATTTATTTCTAGAGGGTACAGGAGTGTAATTGACATGAAGTGGTCCAAACCCCAAACTTACTAGCTATCATATAAGCAACTTTTGTGGAAACAGGCAACAACAGCAAATTAAATGGGAGATAATAGGCTTTTTAGTAACTCAGTGTGGTCTGTATGCGAAGTTGAACGAATTCAACCACAGGAAAAAAGCAAGCAGTTTTACTATACCATGAATAATGGTAGACAGTGATCCTGCAATGTTTTCCAAGTATAAAAATGCTTTAGGTTGCAAGGGCTCTCTCTAAGTCAACTTAGTCTATATGCTTCTTAAAGCAGGACAAATAACAAAGGTAGGTCAGGTAGTTTCAGGTCATGTCCAGTCAAGTATTGAATATCTCCAAGGACGGAGCTCTCACAGCCTCTCTGGACAGCCTGTTGTAGTGCTTAATCACTGTGACTTTTGTTTTTTGGTTTTGGTTTTTTTTCCTTTATGCATCCAGCTGAAAGGACTCCTGAAAATTGTGTTTATTGCCTCTTGTTCTTTCACTGTACATGGCTGACAAAAGTCTGCCTCTGACTTTTCTAGAAACCCCTTTAACTTTTGGTAGACTGCAGCTAGATTTTCTTGATCTTCTCTTTTCTAACCTAACTCCTACAGTCACCTTCACCTCCTGCAATGTGTACCACCTGTAATCATCTTGGTAGTCAATAGTTGGACTTTCTGAAGCTTGTCAATCTCTCTTTTGTACAGGCGGGGGCAATATTTGGCATAGTATCATATATACGGCCTCAAGATATCAAAGAGAATGGAGTAATTGACTCGCTGATTACACAGCTACTAACATAGTATGCACTTAACTTTCATTGCTGCAAGGATGTTTTATCCACCAGGGCTGAACAACTGTTTTTTGCAGTACATCTTCCTAGCTAGCAGGCTGTAACATTCCACGAGTTTATTCTATCTCAGCTGTCTTTGATGAATTCTTGGGTTCTTGTTGGCCTCTGTCTCCAGTTTGTCAATATGTCTCTGAATGGCAACCCTGCCATCCAGTGTATCAAGCAGTCCTCCCAGTCTGAGGGAGGACTTAGTAAGGAAATATTCTGTTCCCTAACCAGGTCATTGATTAAGACATTAAACAATATCAACTTAAGTATCACCTAAGGAACACTACTCATAACTGGCTGCCAGTTAGGTTTTGAGCCATTAACACTGATGGTCTAGGCAATATTTCTCCTGTTTGTAGTTTACCTATCCGGTCCATACCTGCCTAGCTTGGATAAAACAATGCTGTGGGTGACACTGTCAAAAGCCCAGTCACTGGTAAAGCAAACATCATTCATTACTGCCCTCAGTGCCAGTCATCTTCTCAGAGAAGACATAACTATTGGTATGGCAGAGTTTGCCCTTATTAGACCTATGCTAGTTGTTCCAAATCACCTTCTTGGCCTTTACATGTCTTGAACTGGCTTCTAGGGGGACTTGCTCCATAACCTCCCAGGGAGGCTGACTGTCCTGTTGCTCCTTCAGTCATCCTTTTTGTTGCTTTTGAAGATATCTTTTTTCTGGTCAGCAGGAAAAATCTACTGTTCACCATGATCTCTCAAAGATCACAGAGGACAGCCTCAAGATTACATTGGCCAGATCTTTCAATACCCTCAGATGCATCCCACCTGGTTACATGGACTTGTGCATATCCAATTAGATTAAATAGTACTCAAATCATTCTCTACTATGCATATTACTTCCCTCTCTCAAGCTCAACTACTAGGCACAGAGATCTAGGAGGTCTGAGACCAGTCCTTACCAGAAAAGATGAAGTAAAGAACATAGCAAGTATTTCAGATGCTTCTATGTCCTTCATCAGTGACAGACCACCCTACCCACCAGTTCAAAATTTTTCTTTGGCCCTTCTTTTATTTCTGATGTATCTTTAGCATCCTTCTTATTCTCCTTCCTATCTCTGCCCATTTTTAACTCCATCTGAATTTTCATCTGAATTTTCATCTTTCTAATCCCATTTCAGCATGCCAGAGCATGATTTCATGTCCCTCCCTGGTATCCCATCTGTACTTCCATTCTCCATAAACAGTTCCACTTCCTATGTGCATAAGCAAGTATATCCTGTGGGTGATGAACACCTTTTTTCAGACTAGCCTTAAGATAACAAGACCTCAGATGGTGGACCTTTATAGTAGTCATCAGAAGTATGATGTCTTATCTCAATTTATTTGTGATTCTAGGTTGTTTTTTTAAAGGTAACTCTCTGAAGAACCTCTAAACAAAGGGAACAGGGTATGTAATTCTCTCGTAAATCACATTTAAATCTAGGTTAAATCAAACTTTACCTGCAGTCACTGTATAATTCAAAGAACAATCAGATCTTTCTCCTGGCAATTCTGACATAATATCCTTTCTAAATTTGCAGCAGATGTGCTTTAAGCATATCATGAGAGAAAAGAAACAAAGTTTCCCAGGTGAAGTTTCCTTTTCCTTCATCCTCACTGAGAATGCAGCTGGAATGCAGATAATGTACACTCCTTCAGTTTCCTATCATTAAGGTTAATGACTTAGTCAGTACAATTTTTAACTTCATCTGTACTTTGCACATGCTATACTAGCCATGTCTTTATTTTCTTAGCATTTCCTAAATTGTTTTTGGTTTTGTATTTACCTATGTGCAATCAAATCCTTATCTGGTCACAGAAAGACTACTTTTCAAAAACAAACCAGTCTGGTTCCATTATGATAAAAAGTATTTAGTTTAAAAAAATTAGGGTATTTCAAAACAAGTAAATTGAAGCCTATATGTAAAAGACTTAATTCAAATACCCCAAATTCTTCACATCATTAGTCTCACCCTGATATTGTTGCCAGAGTGCAATGATTCAAATGGTATGGAACAGAATCGTGAGATGCATATTGAAATAGAGATGCTGGTCCAGACATAGAATCATAGAATTATAGAATGGTTTGGGTTGGAAGGGACCACCCAAAGTCATCTAGTCCAACCCCCCTTCATTGAGCAGTGTTGTCCTCAATGAGATCAGGTTGCTCAGAGCTTTGTCAAGCCTCACCTTGAATATCTCCAGGGATGGGGCCTCAACTACTTCGCTGGGCAACCTGTTCCAGTGTTTCACTATGCTCAGGTAGTGAACACTACACTGTACCCACTACACTGTAACCACTACATAAAGCAGAGAAGCTTTCTGTTTCATGATGTTTCCTACTTACGGATTTCTGAGCAAACATAACCATTTGATTCTATGCAATAAAGTTTTTCTGATTCCCTTCCAGCTCCTTTGAGATAATTTATAGCTGCATGGTGTACTGAAGGGAAAATTCAGTGAACTGTCCAAATGCATAATTGAAACTGCATAACCATAGGATTTCATACGGGGTCACAACAGTGGAGAGATATTTTATCACTTGGATCTTAAGTGCTTCACTGGCTTAGATTTTATAGAAGGCAAATGTAGGAAAAAAAATGGTAAAAACAGAGGGTTACAATTACTGTGACAGAAAGTTCAGTCTTTTGACAGTGATCCAGAGGTGGAAAACTAGATGTACATATAAGTAAAACCAAGAAGGTTCAGAATTAAACATCAGAAAGCCAATCTGGAAACAATGCAGAGGTGAAGATCAAGAAAAGTCGTAATGCAATTAATCTCATGCCCAGAAATACTTTATCCTGAAGGACCAAATAGAATATTAGATGCAGTCAAACAATGAAAACAAATGAGGTACATTCTTGTGAAAATGGAAGAAAAGACTAATTAGAACTGAGTGTAATGATGTTTGACTTCCATACAGTGTCTGTTCTCCATCATAAAACAACCAAGACTGAAATGAACAAATGAAGACATCTAGGAAGCATTATGGGCTAGTGTACATGAGAAAACGTTGTAAAGTCACCCTTAAATTTGGAAACAATAATAATAAAATATTACCATAAAATCAAAATTAAAAGTAGGGAAATAAATACTGTCATCTTTTTAAAATGTGCAAAGAGAAAGAGAAGCTTTAAATTAAAAAAAAACTTAAACAAATTAAGTATTCTAAATATCTTTTCAACAAAATTAGAAGATCTATGTTTTAAGAAAGCTCAGTAGTCACATTCAAAATAGCCCAGAAGACCATCCAAAATTGCATATGAAGACGAGAATTGGCATTATTTCTAGTGATTCTATAAACTTCCTTGAAAAGCACAGTTTAGCAATGGGATAATCTCACCTGAAAGACTATGAAGATTCAAACGTCTTTATTCAGAAGGAATTTGAATGAAGCTAATACATATAACTAGATATATTATTGTGATAGTTGAGTGTGGGACCACTGCCTGTTGTTCAAAAGGAAATCAGTGTTAGATAATATTCAGAGGTTAGATGTCTACGGAAGTATCTGACAGATCAAGACAGAAACAGGGAATTGTTTAGCAAAAAGGAAGTTAATTTAAAGAGGAGAACAATCATTAAACAGGAGGCTTGGAAACGCAATCAATGAACTAAGGTGAAATACGAGGAATGAAGAGAGAAAAAAAAATGAACTGTAAGATACTGATGAATTCCTGCTCTATCAACTTACTGCCAGACAAATATTTTAAACATAAACATCCAGCAGAGTTTTCAGTTATTTTGCTCACACACCAAAATTTCCTTTTTGGGACAACAATGATGTATTCTACAGGAGTATTGAGTATAAATTCAAAGCAAATGTTTTTCTTTGGAAAAATAATTAAACTTCTTATTCATTTTAGAGCATATCGTGGTGCATTTTAATTTGGAAATAATCATAAAAAATAATACCAAATTAGTCTCATAACCAGAGTAATACTAATAATATTGAAATGAAAAAGATAAGAGTTCACTGATTGTGAGCAATTAGTCTACAACAGCAGGTAGCAAGAGATACCATTTCACTGAGGAATTTGTATTTTGTGCCTTCAAGGGATTTCGTTTTTTACATTTAAATGAGTTTAAAAAAAACAAACCCTGAAGTATCATAACACATATATAATGTACATGTACACATATATGTTTTGATTTGACACTCACCTCTACCAATGTTTTCAAGACATTTTAATGTCTATAGATTTCACATGCTTCTCCCTAAACCACGCTACTTGCAGAACTTGCAACGGTAAGCAAAATCCTACTGGACCCTTTTGTGTGGCAAGACAAGAACCCAAATGATGGCTGCATTTTCATTGCAAGGTGGATAGAAAAAAACTCTCTAAAGAAAATCATGCTTCCTTCCACATCTTCAGCAATTGCAATACTTCTGTTAATATCTTATGCAGTTGAATCCAGAACTGAAGTACATACACACTGGATGTAAGAGGTTTACATGGAGGCAGTTAAGAGGAAACAAAGAGTAAAACACAGGTTAGAGCTGCGGATAAGCTTTTATGGCATATATGCCTGAGCATAACAACAGTATAGCAATAGTGAGGAGAATGACAGATGCACTGCAGTGCTGGGAAAGAAAATTAGCTTCCTCAGGATCTAATTTGAGTATACTTGTTTGTTTTACCAGAGCTATGTTATAAATACATTCTCACAAGAGTGCCAATCACTTGTAAAGCAATCTCAAAATGATATGCATTCAATTACAGAAGAGTGTCCTGGTGTGAAATCTGGAAGACTAAAACATCTATAACTGGACTATATAAATACCTAGACAGCACTTTGTAGAGACAGTATCCTGAGAAGAGCATTACCTCAACAACCCAATAGATATTTTGGTTTTCTAATTTGCATGACAGAGTCATCTCATAGCGTACATAACTAGAGGGCTATAACAAATACATGCATTTTATTTACTATATTTAGTAACAGCCTCTCAGGAAACCGGAAAAATTAATTTCCATTTTCTTCTGTGCTTCTGAAATGTTTTTTTACATTTCAAGGGCTGTATTTACAAATTAATTATCTAGATCTAATTTATATTATTCCAGTGAGAAATAAATTCCTCTTTTAGTAATAGCACATTCAAATATTTATAGAACTGCTCCTCTTTAACCAGTGATCATGATTCCTAAATTCTCATAGTAAAGACTAAGAAACACGGACTCAAGGTTCAGGCAACACACATAACCAGGCTAAGGCTACAGTTACAATAAATTTGCTTCCTCTTCTTGCACAGCAATGTTGCTGGCAGTTTCATCAGACCTATACATTTTTGGTGGTACAATAGCCACTGCTGGAGGACAGTTCACTCCTTTCACAGTTAGCTAGTACTGCTACATAGTAGAAGTAGGTTGGTAGAGCTAAACAGTTGGTGTTGAGGACCTGATGTTGATGTTCCGCATGTTTCAGAGATTGTTACACTAAAACTAGTTTGGTCCCATCAATCGGATGCTTCTAAACAGCCTGAGGTAGGCAAGCCAGGAGCACAGAGTCAGGTTAATTTTGTTTGAAAGACATTTTGCTTGTGCACAGAGTGACTGCTCTGTGATGCCAACATGTTTCACCGTGACATCAACAAGTGCAGTAAGGCAACTGAGAGATTCAACCCAAAAGTGCTTCTCTGATCTTAACTAAAATCCTGGTGTGACATGTTGGTGTCGTCATGTGAGGGTGTTGGAGCTCTGGAACAGGCTGCCCAGAGAGGTGGTGGAGTCTCTGTCTCTGGAGACATTCAAAACCCACCTGGACATGCTCCTGTGCAACCTTCTCTAGGTGAATCTGCCTTGGCAGGAGGGTAGGACTAGATGATCTCCAGAGGTCACTTCCAGCCCCTATCATTCTGTGATTCTGTGATAGCCTGTCAGAGATTCCTCACACAGGGTTTTAGGTTTCTTTTTTGTTACTATGTGAGAATAGATTATTTAGTTTCTTGGAAACATAATAATAGTTAGGAAGTAAAAAGATTTGTATCAAATTACTTTGTTAGAAGAGTATGATAGAGTGACATTTATGTTATGAAAAAAAAAAAAAAAAGGCAATAAAAAAGACAGTGTTAGATGAGGTCGGTTCCATGAGTATTGAGGCTTAGCACAACAAAATTATTTGTTGTCTCTAGGTCAAAATACTCCTCGTTCTAACCTGCACTGAAAATGTTACTGAAACTCAAGAGACTGCAATAGTGTCAGCAACTGCTTGAGGGAAAGTATTAAAAGGTGGATTCTGCCTCTAATACTTCTTCAAAGGCATGTTGTGCAGGGAATTTCTGTGAAGTTCTGAAGCTGATCTGGAAGGGGCAAGGAGATGAGCCATATAACCTTAATAACACTTCAATGACTAGACTAAACAGCTCTAGGTTGGCGAGTGTTTCCATAAGGTAGAAATGAAGGGTAAGATTTGCCCTTGAAGTACTAAAATAATACA
Source organism: Baryphthengus martii (assembly GCA_013396935.1). Classification (NCBI taxonomy): domain Eukaryota; kingdom Metazoa; phylum Chordata; class Aves; order Coraciiformes; family Momotidae; genus Baryphthengus; species Baryphthengus martii. The sequence continues at coordinate 43,438 of VWZK01018848.1, forward strand.
TAAAGTTACTTTAGTATGTCACAGGCTAGATAATGAAAGCAAGCAACAGAACAAAACAGAGGAGGTAGGGTGATTTATTTATTTACTTTTATATTCTATGTAAACAGAAAATAAGGATTTTTTCCTGTTCTCTGCAGCCAACACTGATAAGGCACACTAATGCTATCAAAACTAAGAATTTCCACAGGAAATATTACCTCAGTGTTTGCACGTTTTCTCAGATTTAGAGTGAAAACAATACGACTTCCTTGCCCATATCAGTAAATATAAAGTAATACATGGAAAGTAAAATGCCTTCATATTTAACGTATTAAGGTATCTTTGACCTATTGCTATCTTATAAGATTATGTTCTATTATATACTACTATATATGTGTGGATATACATACTTATTGTATTTGGAGTTAATGTTCCCCATAGAAGTTCTTATGGTGCTGTGCTTTGTATTGGGAGGCAGATGAGATGCCCATGTTGTGGCTGCTGCTGAGCAGCGCTCACACAGCACCAAGGCTGGCTTTCCAACATCTTCCCCCCCACCCCACCCAGTGAGATGAGGTGGGCAAGATCTTGGGAGGGGACACAGTCAGGATGTCAGCTCAATTATAAAAAGGAGAGAAAGGAGCAGAAGGGTGGGGGCATCCATTTGAGAAGATGCTTGTCCTCTGAGCAACCACTACGCATACCAGAGCCCTGATTCCTGGGAAAGGCCAGATAGTGCCTGCTAATGGGAAGCAGAGAATAAAATCTTGTTTTGCTTTGCTTTGCACTCATGGCCTTGTTTTTCTGCTTTTCCCATTAATCTGCCTTTATTGTACCCCACAGACTCTTCCCATCTTATTCTCTCCCCCTTTGTTGTGCTGAGGGAAGTAGCGGGGAGTGATTGAGCTACTTGGTGGGTACCTGGCACTCAGTCAAGGTCAACCCACCACACCTATATAAATATACAATCCTGTAGTACAGAACTATATGATATTTTGTTCCTGCATTATAGCTTAATGAATACAAGATGTGCCCATTCACAAATGTTTAGGGGTTCAAAAGTTTCAAACCCAGTCCACTCTCCTCCAGACTCTTTATTTCTCATACGGAATTCTGGTTCTGCTCTCAGTCAATACAGGAATAAGCCGTGGGAATAACATTTTTTTTTTTTGTTGGTTTTTGATAAAGACCCTGATGGACATGTAATAAACACTTAACCCTTAACAGTGGTGGTGAAAGAATGCGCCTTGCTTAAAACAGATACTGCATAATTCTGCTCTCCCATTAATCACAATCCCCATGTCTTCCATGTCATAAAATCAAGCTCTTTTCTAAAAATTAAAACCTCTAATTCTTGTCCAGTGTAAAATTTTTGTTTGACTTCTTAATTTTAAATAGAATTTTAAGATTCCATGGATGCCATTTGCTCAGTAAAATAGGAGGAGCTGCAATATGTGCATAAAATCTTCAATGTTTGTGGTTGTTTATCTGGTTTATCCATTTAGCATAAGTGATATCGATAATTGTGAAAATGAGTTAGCAGTGGGCTGAGAGGCTGTAAATATTTTGCCTACATATCTCCTATATATATATAAAAAGATTGCCAAAAAGAAAATATAATATACAAGCATCTCTCTTTTTACATGTAGTTGCTAGTTTTCGTTCCAAAGGCATAGTGTTTTTAAATTGTTAACTCTAATTCCTCTCCATTCTTCACAGAATAATGAAAAGCAATAAAAAGATAGTTCTGTGAATTATTTTAATTTATGCACATTTTAGAAACCAATTTGGTAAATGAGAACTTACAAGACATATTTTTAACATATTTTCCAACAACTCCAGGGCAAGTCTGATGCTGTTCATCATCACCATTATAATTTAACTCTTACTTTCTCCAACTTTCTTCATATTTTATGGGTTTGTGTATGTAATCTAAGTATGTATAACGTTTGTTTGTTTTTCACTGATATTATTAGTCATTGCAATGAACTTACTCATGACAATAACTCCATAGCATTTTCAGTCCTGTTGCAATTATTCCAATTGCATCTGAATGGATAGAATTAGAATTCAGAATAATAGTGCTGAGAAGCTTTAACAGTTTATTTTTAAAAATACGGAAAGAGAGAACATGGAGAAAATACAAAGACTGACCTTTCAGCACAAAAGTCAATGATAACTTTGTCTTTGACAGTCTGCCATTCAAGGTATCATTTCCAGGAAAAAAGGATAAATCACATTAAAAGAGAAAGAAATATTTTTGAAAAACATGTTTTAAGGAGTTGGAAAGCCTGAGGTAGAGGAAAAAGAAACAGAAGAATTGTGCTCTTAAACTGTAACAAGATTGTGGGAAGATCCAAATACAATTTGGATCACCTGAAAGGTCTTTGCCTACAAATCACAGAGAAGATCAAAGGTGGTCAAATCACTTTCTGAAAGAGGTATGGTACTTCCCTCAGCCTTTGTTTTGTAAAAATTCAGACTAAGACTTAAGTTCATTTATTCATCATCAAATGCAAAGAGAATCAGAAAACAGAAAATGCAAGAAAAAAATCTAATGACACCCTCCCCCAAAATTTGTATAGAACTGTACTCACTTTCAAAGATATGAATGTAATCTAAAACTATTTCATTAAACCAAATTTACACTGCACTTGAAAAATGTATGTTTGTAGGATTTCACTATTAATCCTTTCTGACCCTTCTCTACCTATGAAACTACACTATCACCTTCTGCACATCTCAGATTAGTACACATTTTCAACATATTTTCCAACAGCTCCAGGGCAAGTCTGATGCTGTTCATCATCACCATTACAATTTAACACTTACTTTCTCCAATTTTCTTCATATTTTATAGTTTTGCATACATATGTAATCTAAGTATGTGTAACCATACTTCATACTCTTCCCCTCATCGAGTAGCTCCCATGAGTGACAGTCCTCCACAAACTTTTCCAAGCTGAGTCATTCTCATGGGCTGCTGTTCTTCACAAACTGCTCCAGTGCTAGCTCTTTCCATGAGATGGACTCGTTCAGGAGTAGTCTGCTTCAGCATTGATCCCCCACAAAGTCACAAGTCCTGCCAGCAAATATGCTCCATCATGGGGTCCTCTCTCCATGGGGTCACAGATCATGCCAGAAGCCCACTCCAGTGCAGGCTTTCCATAGGGTGACAGCCTCTTTCAGCCACATATACCTGCTCCTTCATGAGGTCCTTCACAGACTGCAGGGTGGACACCTGCTCCACCGTGAATCTCCATGGGCTGCAGGGGTCTTTTCCACACACTGCAGGTGAATCTGTGCTCTGGCACCTGAAGCACCTCCTCCTTCTTCTTCACTGACCTAGGTGTCTCCACATTTGTTTCTCTCACATATTCTCACTCCTCCAGCTGCTTCTGCACAGCAGGTATTTTCCCTCTTCTTAAATAGGTTGTCACAGACACACCAACACCATCACTGATTGTCTCAGCTTTGGCCAGCAATTGGTCCATCTTGGAGCCAGCTGGCATTGTCTCTGTTTGAAATGGGGGAAGCTTCTAGTATCTTCTCACAGAAGAGACCCCTGTAGCGCCGACCCCGCCCCCCCTTCAAAAATCTTGTCAACTCACTACATTTTCTGAAAAGAGCCTGCAATTTTACTACATGGAAATGATAATTTCAATGTGTAAAATGGAAAACAGTCTTACTGAGTATCCAACAGGATTCATATAAACTAGTTGTACAACAGAATAATCTGACTTCATGCACTAGAAGTTTCACCAACTGAACCTATTCGCATGCTATTTTTGAGCTGTTTCTATTTCACTATTCAAAAGTTCTAGTATTTGGTTTTATTTTCTTGTAAGTCTATATAAAATCTTCAGTACTTAGGAACAATGGCACAAACCTATTGCCATTTTCTTTCAGGGAACAATGCTTCACTACTATTTTACAGTTGTTTTAGTTTAGAATTTTTTTTTCATGTTATTCATTTATTTATCTAAAGTAAGAAAAGCAATAAACACCTGAATTTAAATGCCTTTTTTACCATGAAAATGCTAATTTATAGTTTTTATCTTGGAGTGAAAACTAAAACGGTAACATGTAAATAGGCACTATTCTTTTATTTCACAAGAACACAAATACAGAACGGAAAATGTTCTACACTTGGACTGTAACTCCACCTGATATCCTCATACAGCTATGGATTGCCTGTGTATACACATAAAGAAGCAGTAGGGTCAATTTTGTTTCAAACGACCAAATTGTCTTACACACCAATCTGTTTAATAAAATTGATGTATTCTGAGGATCACCATAAAGCAGCACTTCAACAAATAAAGGTCTAGCTGCAAAGCTGTGATATGAACAAATACATGCAAATTAATACCTTTCAAGTCCACAAAAAGGGGCAAAAAATATTATGTTCTCGAAATCAGTCTTATCAAGTGATTGTGAAAGAGAAGAGAAAAAACTTCTACAAACACATTACTGCCAGTAACCAGGAAAATAGTGCAAAGTTAATTTATATTCACTTAGATTAAAGATGGAGAGTACATAAATATTGAGATTCCTGAATATAGTTGGAACTTGGATATTCTCAACTTTATTGAAATTAAAAAAAAAAAAAGGCAAATAATAAAGGTCAAAGGTACAGATATTACAGTCAGCTATACTCACTTTGCACCATGAAGACTAGAATTTCCTCAAGTAGCTGACAGAAGTAATAAAGTCACTACCCGTATCAGCCACCTGATGCCTTACTTCATACAAAGGGATAGGGACAGGAGAGATTTTTATTATTTCCAATATTTCATTGATTTCAGGTCACAAAGTATGCTTGTACCAGAGATATAAGATGTCGTAGACATTATTCTGCAACTGCAACCCAATCTGGAGTCAAGCAACTGTTGTCTATTGATCTCTTCAATGCATTTCCATGGAAAGCAGAATGGTTTTCCTTCAAATAATAAAATGTATATATAGATACAGGCAACTTCATAGCATCATTTTTCTCTCAGACATACATATGCACACACAGAAGTACCACTGTCATCTGAATAAAGCACATTTTCCCTCCTTTCTCCTAAAATTACACACATTCATAATCACAGCTAGTGAAGTTCAAAAATATTAAAGAACTATTGCATTATTTAAGCTATCCTTTTGCCAGTGCTGGGTTGTACCTTTTAAATGATTTCTTTTTTTTGTTTCAATGTTTCAATATTTTTTTTTGTTTTAAAGTTTCAAGTCTAATTGATATCACCATGAGAAAACCATTTCTTTTCTTTCAGTCTGAATTTTCATTTTCTTAACTTCACACTTTCATATTCATTCATAATTTCTGTTGTTATTCTTTTGAGACACTTGGATTTACAACTTGCAGACAGACAAACCATCTTTCTTCATATCTGCCTTTAAAAAAATGCTGGACCAAATCAATTTTGTAACAAACCGTTCTTCTGTAAAGCTGTTAAACAGGAAAAGACTCTAGACCAGTTATTCATAGTTAAAGCCTGACTGTTACAAGACTTAATTTTCACTTTTCTTTCGTTACAAATCATAAATGATTGTACTTCTTTACAGAGATCTTGTGGTCCATACCAAAGAGAGGATTTATTAATGCATTGTGAATGATACACGCCATGATTTTACCATGAACCCAGCACCCTCTTTTTCAAAAGGCTGGATTATTTGATTTACAGGCTGGGTGAAGGTTAACCTCACAAAGTTCAATAAGGACAAGTGTAGAGTCCTGCATCTGGGGAGAAATAACACCAAGTACCAGTACAGATTAGAGGTTTTTCTGCTGCATCTCCATGGAGAAAGATCTTAGAGTCCTAGTGGATAGTAAGTTATCCATGGGACAGCAATGTGCACTTGTGGCCAAGAGAGCCAATGGGATCCCGGGGTGCATTAAGAAAACTGTGTCCAGGAGGTCGAGGGAGGTTCTCCTCTCCCTGTACTCTGCCCTAGTGATACCACACTTGGAATACTGTATCCAGTTTTGGGCTGCCCAGTTCAAGAAGGCAGGGATCTACTGGAGAGAGTCCAATGGAGAGCTGTGAGGATGTTTAAGGGAATTGAACATCTCTCTTATGAAGAAAGGCTGAGAGAACTGAGGCTGTTTAGTCTGGAGAAGAGAAGGCTGAAAGGGGATATTATTAATGTCTATAAATATCTGAGAGGTGGGTGTTGCATGAAGTGTGTGGGGGTAAATTTAGTAAGAGAGAAATTCCATTGCATTCTAGCTGGTCCTCAGAGATTAGAAGGGCTAGGGACGGCTGGATTTATCTCTTAATAGGTACAACAATTAAGATGTGTAGGTCCGACTGATAGTGGCTAGAGTAAGCTGAAAGGCATTTATGTAGTTAACAGATAGTTAGAAGCTTTGTATAGGAAAATTGTGAAAATCTGTGAGTCTCAGAACAAAAGCTAAGATAAGACCTCCTTGAAGATAAGGAGGCAAGGCAGCTGCATCAAACCCAGCCAGGAACGGTGTGGATACTAGCACCACCAAGAGGTCAAAAGTTTACTGGTGAGGAAGACTTCGGGCCTTTGCAAGGAAGACTACCAGCCTTCATCCAACGACCACCAGAGTGGACCCAGTGACCACTGAAGCGTCACACAGCGTGTGCGCGGGGAGGCGGGATGATATGTAAACTATCTACTGAATATTCTGATGAGTTTCTGGAAGTATAATGAATATGCATGTTTTCTAAGTAAAAAAGCAAACAAGTTTTAGTCCCTGGTGTGCATATTTGGTGGAGTGATCCCCTATACACCCGGTGCCGCAATAAAGAATACCAACTTAATAGCCTCATTGACTATTGAGTTAAATTCCTTCGAATCACAACTCCAGACCACACGAACAGCCTTTTGCAAAGGGAGCAGTCGGATTCATGAAGAGCTTATTCAGTGTAGCTATGGGTCCAACACGAGATTCACAAACAGCCTGTTTGCTGTTTGCTCTATGCTGTAGGCCCAGTTCCCTGCAAAGGGAGCAGTCGGATGCACGAATAACACAGTCTTCCCATGATTATTGATCCAACACAAGATTCACGAACAGCCTATTATGCTGTAGGTCTGGTGGCATTCACAAGAAACAGTTGGATTCATGAATAACACGGTTTATTTACACTTGCAACATATGCAGATTCTTTAAGATTGCCAGTGATATATATGTTAAGCTGCAGAAATGGCTACATAGCTCAAAAATACAATTGTGATAATAGAAGTAATTTTCTGGGATAAAACAAACAAACAAACAAAACATACATACACTCAGCATAGCCGAGACACAAGTCTTACCAAAACACGTCCCTTCAGAGATGGACAAGGAGAACAAACCCGTCAGTCTGTCTTTAGGATTCTGGTGTCGAATTCTCATCCATACAAAAGGTCGGAAATAGGCTAACTTTTATACTTTGGTTTTCTATTAATGTGTAAAATGTGGAGATGGGACTGTAGGCAAATCATTAAGCGGGCTCATCAGGTGCACAAAACATCTCTTGATGGGCTTTCCAGCCTTGATGTTTTCTGCTGCAACAGGCCATCGTCACATTCTCTTTTGCCAGGAACAGTTAACTGCTGAGATAAACCGGAGAATAGAAGCCTGGGACCACACCTCGCCCTACTTCACATTTTTCTCCTCACGTGTCCCACAAATATGGATTGCTGGACCTACATCCAGCCTCAGTGTCTGCTTTAGCTGATAGATGCTTATCAGCAGTTTCTTGGGCTTTGCTGCTTTCCAAATGTTTTGTGCTTTCGCATTCCAGTAGTGGGTGTCAAGAGGAAGGGAACAGACTCTTTTCTGTGGTGCCCACTAGTAGGACAAGGAATAATGGGTATAAGCTAGAACACAGGAAGCTGCACCTTAACATAAGGAGAAACTTCTTTACTGTGAGGGTGAGGGAGCACTGGAACAGGCTGCCCAGAGAGGTTGTGGAGTCTCCTTCTCTGGAGACTTTCAAAACCCACCTGGATGCATTCCTGTGTGGTCTGCACTAGGTAATCCTGCTTTGGCAGGGGGGTTGGACTAGATGATCTCTAGAGGTCCCTTCCAGCCGCTAACATTCTACAATTTCTATGGTTTGATCAAAACACAGCTTGTATATGAAATGTTGATCCATCACATTCTGGAGAGCAAGGGAGTCTCTTCATCTCCATATCATTTGCATTTGTGATGGCAAATGTCTTAAAAGGAATTTACTTTGACAAAAAGTAAGGAAATTGCAAACAAAATCTTGCCCTTGTGATACCATCTGAAACAGGCGGATCTGGAAGTAATTTATTGAGAGCAAATCATTGCCAATTTTGCTTTGAATAACAAAATGCTCCAGAGATTTCTGAGATGTAGCCATAGGGAGCTGTCTGGCTACATGAGGATTTTTATGTTTTTTAATATATCTTTCAACTTAATCAGATATACAAATGCACAACCTAGCACTCAGGGAAATTATGTGGATTTGTCACACTGCCTGAAGGACTTTGGGATCTGTGAACCAATGAATGGATTACACTGAACCATGAATGTAACTTGCTCATCTGTAACAGATAAAATACAGATATTTGCCATATCAATGTTTAAGAATCTCAGAAAAATAAATAATTTAAACAGAACCGAGTTTAAGTTATTCATTAAAAATTAATAACTTTATCTTTATTTTCCAAAACAGAGAAAGATAGTATAAATTGTGTATATATGGAAAGAACTGTAACAAGCAGAGCTGTTAAACTGTACTGCTGAATTATTATACATCTCCTAATTGTAACAATTCAAAATTTAGAGTGAACCATAAAGGTAAACACTTTATATGTTAAAATCCCTGGTAAAAATGCACTGATAGGCATCTTTTGTCCCTGTGGTTCACACTTGGCATTGTTCATCATTGATGTAGTACTAATTATAGTCACATGCTGGTCTATGGTATAAAAGATTTTAAAACAGAATCTATAAAACTGTTTTGTGTCATATGGAAAAAGACATCTGGTTGACTTTTAAAAATCATATAGAAATCTTGCAAACTGATAGAAAATTATGTATATATTTTAAATCAAAGAGTAAACTTTTCTTCAGCAGACTTTAATTTTGAGGATTTGTATGCACAGATTTTAATAAAGATAAGCAAACAAATGATAAAAAAAAAAAAAACAAAACAGAAAGAAGTAGCAGCCCTCAAGCTATTATCACATTCTTGAGGGACAAAAGATCAACTTTTTTCTCCCTCTGTCTTTTTCTCTTTTCCCTAATGTTTTGAGAGTTGGTTCCTTCTGTGTAAGCATTCAGGGAAGATCCTACTATATGACAGTATTTTGAAAATTTAGTGGAGAAATCAATAAAGCTGCATATTACCAATGTGGTTTGTGGTTTGGTTTCTTCACAGGGAATTTTCCCTGTGCTAGTTGATGATTTGTTTATATCATTTTTCTTCAAATGTTATTAAGAACTATGCACTGAATATTTTGCATGGATTTTAAAAAAAATATAAAAAAATAGCTTTCCGTATATTTATGTACACTATTGGTCCTTACAACTTAACTTACCCATTAGAAGCACTTTGACTGATGTTTTTCGTATTATAAATACCATTAATTTCTGTAGACCTGTAAACTCTGTTTCTACTTCATTGGTATTTTCAAACTCTACTTGCAGAACATGTAAGTAAAGAATGCTAGTATGAAGTTAAGCACATTCTGGATAACTGCATATTCATAACACAAGGCTGTTTATATTCAGATGGTAGAGTTACAGCTTTCTTTACCCTTTTACAGTTTACAGCACATCAGATTTGCCCTTATTAGCTAAAAAATAGATCTCATTTTACTTCTACTTTTGTAAATCAAGATGGTCATCACTGAAACTGACAGAGCAACAACAGTATAAGTTAGAATAATTGACATCACAATCAGATCCATCAAAGTATTTTTCTATCATATACAATATCAAGCGATTCAAAGCTAAACAGTGTACAGAAATATTACTTTTCATCATAAGGTGTATGAAAAGTATGAAAAAGTGATAATATTGAAATAATTTTTTAATTTTGTTTTTCAGAAACACTTTCATTTCCATTTGTTTCAATAGTATTTGCAAAATATTGGAATTGGAATGAAAAACCGATTTTTTTTCAAGTTCAAAAGTTTCATCTAAAAAAAGACAAAATTTTTAAAAAAATCCACAGAGAAATTCAATTTAATTTGACTTTGCTTTGTTCTAGAAAAGCAGAAATTTCCATTTCGTTAAACTCCAAACTAAAATAAAAAATAGATTCCACGATGATATACCAATAAACTCTTTACACCATTTTCTCCTCTAGAATAATGATTTTTCTTCTTTTCATCCCAAAACTATTTATCAGTAGTTCTATTTTAACCATTAATATCCCTGAGATACACTGAAATCTGCCCTTGGCGTTGCTTATTTTCTCCTGATAAGGGAGGAAAAAAACAAAAAAACTCTTTTCAGTGAATTATGGGACATCTTTGGATTGTTACATTGGTTCAAGTAGTATAGAAATCCTTTTCATACCACCCTTGAGGTCTTCTGTCTCACAATACACTTTTGTGTCACAGTCACTACGTTTGTTTTTGACCAAGGCCATCAAAATGTATGTAACTTGCAGCTGAATTTCTAACATATTTTCTTTAAGTCATAAACCACCACACCTTCATAAAAACCTGCTGATGCCAGTTTTAAAACAAAAACATAACATGTAACATTGATAAAATAAACACTATTTTCCTAATTTAGAAAAGATATATTATATATCAGTAGTGTCTGCACATGGTCAAGAATGCACATGCATACTTTCATAATTCTAAAATGAAAAGTTAAGTATTACTGGTTTACAATGAAGACTCTTTCTTGTACAAAAGCATTACAGTCTAAGAGAGTATTCACCAGGCTGCAACTTTGGAAGATGCTCTGCAACAAGGTTCTCTCAAGGGTGGTAAGATTTGGATTCACTACGAGATTCCATAATGTGAAAGTCATGAAAGCTGAAGCTGTGTCAACATTTCTACTATGTTGGGCTTGCTGCAAATCTGAGCATAACTGTGCCTGGGGTCCCATTTTTCTACTCTATTTTAAGGGAATCTGTAAGCCCTCCCACTTCTGAGCAGGCACAGATTTAGGACTACATGGTGTTTAACTGGCAAGTAGTGTGATGAATTTTGAAGAGGTCATGGTAGTTCAATTGAAATTTTTAGGATCTTATAAAGTTATTATGAGTTTATACAATTAATATAGCAATTAAGGCCATTAGATCTGTTTTAAATTGTATTGTTTATTTATATGTTGGTACCAAACATTTTATACAAACTTCTTCCTGTCTGAGGCACAGTATCTGCAAGAACCTTTCAGGCAGGATGTGTCATTTTGCATCATATTCTAGTTTGAAATAAGCCAAACAGGCATCTCTGGCCAAATATAATTGAAAAACGTGTAGGATATTCCCAAAAGAATACCAAGGACTGTACCATTCCATTTAAAAAGATAAAGTATAATTTGTTCGGGCAACATACTTCAGCAAATAAAACTGGCAATTCTTATATAAGAGGAATAAAAGAAGAAATGTATAACACATCTAAAATATCAAAACCACAAAAAGGCAATAAAACTCACACCACCTAGAATTTCATTGAAAAGAACTGAGTATTCATTTTTCTTCTCTATGATTTGGGGATAACGAACATTTAGAACCCATACAACAAAAAAGTATGTAAGATTAGACCTCAGATGCTGTAAATAAGCAAATCTTTCTAAATATTCATCTGAATAATTAGAGATTGTTGAAAAATTAAAGCTTTTTCAAATATGTCAGTGAATACAATGCCACTTCCCTTGGGCAGACAGCAGGTCTTAGTGGATCTAAAGTATGTGATGCAGTAATTAAGACACTGGCCAAAATTGTGTAAAGCATACCAGATCCACTTTTTTATTTTATCAAAGTTATCAGTCCATGTATCAGATTTACATAAAGAAATATGTTTTTTAAAGGCTTATGTTAAAAGCTCACACATAATGAATTGTATTCAATGTATACAAATTTAAAGAGTCCTCAAAGACTTATATCTGTTGGTCCTAGTATCTTAACTATGAGACATAGCTTCATTAGGGAACCCTCTAGTCTACTAAAAATAAGATTCATACAATATTAAAACCTCACTGTCAAAAGCTAGTTAATGGTAATGCAACACTGAAAAGGATCTAATCTGTCTCTCAGTAAATCTAAGATACCATAGAGAAAGGAAAAAATGCCACAATTTTTGGGAAGTACTATTCGTTTTAACTTCTTCACTTCTATATAAAGACAAACTATTGACTGACTCTGAGCAGCAAACACTGGGCAGCATCAGACAAGCTGCTCAAGCACTGAGGTCACGTCCAACAAAATAGAGGAGTCCAAAGGTGACCTCCTTAGAGGTGAGTTTCTGAGAGGAGGGATTTGCAGAGCCTCAGCTAAAGTCAGAACTTCAACATCACAGATACAGAGAGGAACCCCAGCCACTGCAGAGATGGGGCTGAGGAGGTGATGGAGTGGAAAAGATTAATTGAACTTGATTTTTCCAGAAATCACACATTTCAAAAAGTATGATATTTTGTGAATTCAATGTCAAATCAATGAAACCTGAAATATATAAACGTCTTATTTATGGTTCCTTATATTAATGTGACGGGAATTCTATCACAGTTTTTTTTCTTTTTACCTGGAACAATATTCCGTTCAGGGTTTTTCATCCTTCTGTAACCAGAAGGAAAGAACAATTGAACCTACAGAAGTGAGAAACAGGTTGCCTCTGGAAGTTCTTGCAGAGCTTAGAACTTGACAGGAGCGTGAACTCATAAGCCCTGCCTCTTACATGAGCAAGCATGTTATTTCTGTGAGAGTAAAAAATTCAGAGCCTCCAGCTACCAATGACTTTAGCACTTAAAGACCCCATGCCTCCCTCTTAGAAAGGAGTTTACTGATGTGAAAGCAGGTGTCTTGGCTCTCTCAGATCCTTCCAACTGCATTGGTAGCCAATTCCTGCTGCCTTTTTTAAAAAAAAACTCAAACCCAGAAGCACAATTTGATTAAGTGAAGCCATAATTGCTATAAAAATAACCCCCAAAAATTAGAGAACAAAGTACTTTTTTTTTTTTTTGACTAGAGAAGGCAGCTATACCACCATAACACTATTCCTTTCTTGATTTATGGAACTGAATTACAATGGGCTATGCAGTCTTGGTTAATGTACTGCTCATCTTGTTTGGGTAAACAATGTCAGCTAGATGGTAAGTAGGAGACCTCACTCCTCCTGCTCTTAAACCTTTGTGTAATTATAACAATAACACAGCCATCAGGACACTCTAAGAATAGTACTTAGCTCCTCAACAGTGGTTAGGTAACCATGGCCCCCCTCTGTCACAGTTAAAATAAGAGAAAGGGACAAACTTTTCCTTTTACCTGCAAGCTGTAATATCTTTTACCTATGTATTTTACCTCTATATTTAATTTAGAGCTGTATAGTTCTACCTGTGAGCTGAATTGTGGAGGAAAGACAATGTTTAACACAGTCTCAGCTAAGAGATCCAGCAAACTATTTTGAGTGTTGATCTCAACACTTGCAACAATTTGGGGATGAGATACAGATTTTTATTTCAGCAGTGAGTAGCAGTTAACCACAGATCCAACAGAGAGAAGGCTGTTATTTGAGGAAATGCTAAACCATTTGCTGACAGAATTCTGAAATTGTTTGGAAAAGAACTGAGGTCATGCCTTACTTTTCAAATTCTCATAAATCCAGACGACATATATCATGTATAAGAGTTACTTTTTAAAGACAAATCGCATCCTTAAAAAATCTGACAGACAAATGTACTTGTCTATGTTTTCATAAACACACACACATGCATGTGGGCTGAAGTCTATAGGTTATATCGAGACATTATATATGGATAGATACAAAACCAGTGGAGAAACCTGTGGAAGAACTGAGAAACCTTAGGCAATAGCTTATCTTACCTCATTTCAAACATCCAAAACATCAGCATCTGATCCAAGCTAGCTGACTGGGCTGCCACTATGGTCAATGGACAAAGAGAGTCCAGGGAAAAGACACACCCTGTGCTACATCTGGTATCTAAGGGAGATAGGGTGAAAGAACGAATGTGGGTAACTAAGTGACAGGAGACACACAATTTTGCCTGGAGTCAGCCAGGGTGATTCCCACCTTCTTTGTTCACCTAATTGCTAGAGCTGTTTTTTATTGCATTGCTATTGTCGTGTTTTCTGAATACATTAAATTATTGCTCATTTATGAAAAGTTGCCTTGGAGGTATTAACAGTCATTTATCAGGGTTCTACATATACAGCGTTGCACTGATACTTACTGATGCAGGACACTCCTAAAGGCTGAACCACTGAACAACGTTTGTGCTGCAACAGTAGGTTAGGCTGGCATATAGGAAGAAAATAATTTTAATAGTTTCCACAACATTGCCTCAGCACGCTCCTGTGTCATTGCACACACCCTCAGCCTTTCTACCAGAACATGTTGTTCTCAGAACGGATGAAGGCCTCCATCTTTTGATTCCTGGAGTGTTCTCCCTTTATCTTCCTGTCAGCTTGTCTCCCTAAGCACTTCGTAACAACTGACCTTCACTTTCCTAAAAATCAAAACACATAAAGATATCTACTAACTGTTTTACCTCTTTAAAGACTATCTCTGTCAAACTAAAGTTCATACCTTGTCAAAACCAGAATGCTGACACTAACAAATTGTAATACTGTCCTTCACTTGTGTCTTGGGAATGCTGACAGGGATGGATTGTGCACTTTGCTTAGTTATTTATTTAATTTTGCTTATTTTGCACATAGCTTCCTATTAAGTTAATCAGTATAATACTACAGGGACTGCCTATAACTCACCATAGATATATAGGAAAGAGATTTCAGTGACCAAGGCAACTTGATCAAATAAAGCAAAAATAATATGAAATCTTATAAAAAAATGCAATGTCCAATACATTTTCATCAGTTATTTTAGATTAATACATTAAAACATTAATACATAATGATTTCATATCTATCATAATTTTCAGTGTGCTTCTAAGTCACTCAAAAAGTGAGCTTATAAAAATCCCAGCCAACCTCCTCAAATACCCAATTCTTCAAATCTTTCATTATTATAGAAAATTATTAATAAGGTAATCTGATAGACAAAATGCTGAGTGACTTCTGTTGGTTCTTATTCCCTCAAGTACTACTAATCCCCTCAAATACTGTTATAGTGTGTGTCCTACAAAAATCTCTTTTACATCTCACCAGGGGTCATAACAGAGCTTCAGAATTATGGGAAACTTACTTACAAAATTAATCATAATCAACAGTTCGAACTGACTGGTTAATTCAGGTTTTTATGTTAATTTGATTGCATATGAATGCCACATAATATTTTCATGGGCTTTTTTAATAACGATGTACTAGATGGTGTTCCCTTAAAACTACCCATTTAAACCATTTTTATTTAATCTTTTCAAAGGTAAGTTTATTTATACCAATTCTTACCTTGAAAAACAGCTTGTAAAATATATTAAAGTAGTAAAAATAGACAAATGAGCAAAAAGACATGAATGAGACCTCTGTAAAAAGGCTGAATATTTTATATGCTTAAATTAAGTCATTATTTTCATGGAAGTCAGCAAAGGTTTTGATGTATTGTTTGTTTTAACTGTAAGTTGTAACTTTCCCATATTCATAGATTTTCTTTTTCATTTCACTCTCTTTTCATCTGTTGCAGACCAGATTGCATTCACCCAGTGCAGAAGCCAAGGCCTAGTTTTCCCCTTATCTGGTAATAGTTCTTTATGAAGGACGGCCAATAACAAACAAAAAAAATTACAATCAGATGTCAAGAGTATGGGCTCAGAAAGAAAACAGCCAACAACTCTGATAATAATGTTATCCACAATAAGTTTGCATCTCGAAGGCACTTAAATCTTTTAACTTTATGCACCAAATGAGTCATCCCATTGAGTTCTGAGAAATAACTCCTATAAACAAAATTAAACTTGTGCATAAATGTATAAAGAGGTCAAGGCACTCATTTTCTTTCTATTATGGGAGATTCAAATTTCTTAAATGTCTTCTGTGAACACATCCAGTTTTTTTGCAACCACTGTCACAGTTCTGCACTGAGAGCACCACAGGTTGTAGCTGAAGGATAGAGGAAGAGGTTCTATTCTTTTCATTATTGTTCCCTCCACAGTTACTGTGGAAAAGTAATTTGGTTTTGTGTCTATATAATAAAGACAGTTACTGTAACATCTTTAAAAACACTTCTCTTTACAGTTGAAAAAGCCATGATTATTCAATGTGGTATCATAAATACACTACATAAGTGGAGTGAATCAAAAAGGAAAACTATTTAAAAATAAGCAATTAGAATTAAAGAAATAAGAAGGGACAATAAAATAATGCAACTTTGCCTCACTCAGAGAGTCTGGAATTTCCCTTACTCTTAAAATCAAACTTTAGGGAACTGCTTCCACTCCCCATACTCCATTTCTATGAAAGAGATGGTCATAACACGAAAATACAAGAGACCACACAGTGACATTTTGTTTGGCAGAGGTATGCCAAGTACAAAAAAAATATGGAAAAAGAACTCTTAATTCAAACTGAACTGGCAGTTCTCTCAGAGAAAAAGTGTGCATACATTCATTACTCAAGCGAACTAGCCCATTGTGTGTTGTCCCTATTCGTGTATAATCCCTGATTAGAGTTTTTATACAGAATAGCACATCACCCAGGTTGTCTGTGACTATGTCTACAGCATGCTTTAAGACACTTCTAAAAATCAGTCACATAAGATATATTCATTCTCCTCAGGCCTTCGTGTTCACACAAGCATATCCTAGGCACATCCACAGAGCATAACAAACAGGGAGTCTTCAGACATCACACCTCTCCCACAAGTTCTCTCAGCGTGCCTGTCAATACCTGTTCTGGGATATATCTGACTGATCTAGCCTGTATCACTGCATAGAAGGCACTATTTAATTTTGTAACAGCATCTTTGACGCAATTTGGCAACAGAGGAAGAAACCTCAGCTGGTGACTTTTGCCTGCCCCTTCCTATTGGTGGTGATGACTGAAATTGAAGATATGCTCATATCTACAAACCACAGATTCATGTCACCTGAATTCTTGACGAGAGCAGCTCAGCTTCCCCTCTCCAATCTTATGACTAGGACACATCAATATGTCCTGTTCCCTTCTTTATCTCCTCTGAAACAAGACTAAGAAGCTGCTCAATCTACAAATACCCAGAGACACAGCATAGACCCTGCAGAGGAAAGACAGATGAGAAAGAATGTCCTCTTTGGGGTCATGTGAATGAAGTGTGTGTGCGCACGTGTTTCTAGATATTCAGGAAGCAAAAGATGGAAATAAAGGCATTCCTTTGTGGTATCAGTTTAGGAGACAGTATTGTGTATATTTTATTTTTCATAGGATTTGAAATACCTTCATGGGATAAAATACCTTTGCTGTTTTCACTCATGTAGCTCTTAATAATAAAAGTATTAGCAATTTTATTGTAAACAAATGCATGTGATTCATAAATGAGCTTTAAAATTACTTTCATTTTGATCCTATATAAAAGAGAGATTTCTTACATACTAAACTTCCCCCTGTTCACCTTTCTTTGCACCAAGCACAATTTATAAGTTTTGTAACTAATATCCTGTGTCCAAAAATACATCAGGAAGAAATATCTATGTGAACATTTAAAAAAATGTTTTCATAAGAGGTATGGCTTCTATATTAAAACCACAGAGGTAGTAGGACTTTAGTACAAAAGTTCAACCTCATAATTAATGCCAGTTGGTACCTCACAAGACACACCACCCACATCCTTATTGCTAAGTGTCTAATAGTAGTTACTCTACTAAAGCTAATTGCTCAGAAGAGTTTTGCATAATAAAGTTCAGATTGAAGAAAAATGTGCAAATTCAGAATCATAAAGAGTTAATCAATAAACCATTTAGACTAGTATTCATCGCTGCATCACAAACCAAACCTTTAAATTACTGAGAAATTAATTTATGGTGAAGTTTCTGCTTCTATCAGTTATATTTGAAATGTGAAGATCATTATTAATTATAAAATGTGTAGTTAGAAGGCCTGACCTTTGCAGCCAGTGCAGCTTATTCTGCAAGCATGATCTAGTTCCGCTCTCAACTGGGCATTTCCAACTGTGGCCATGTAGGTGACTGTGGAGTTTTATTATATTTCATGAATATTTTTAAATTTTATTCTAGCATGGTAAAAATCACTTCTACAGCACTTCTTAAATTTTAACAAGACATGGCCCTGGCCCCAAAGGATTCATAGCTTAAAAGAAACTTGTCAAGACAAGTTGGAAGACAGCAATTCAGGAAAGGAGAAAGGCAGAAGAGCACTGCATTAATGAAGACAAGTAGAGGAGAGAGTGAATCCAGAATACATCAAGGTTTTCTCTGGACCAGCAGGTAAAAGGAAGGCATCAAGTCCTGCAAGTCCTTCTACAGCAACAATTGGGAAGGTAGCTATCAGAAGGCTTCATATGAGCTGGTAAGTGGTTTTCTGACTTGGAAGTATGTCACATACCTCCTGAATTCAGGAATGTTTGTAAAGGCTTACCTTAAATCATAATAACTCCTCTTCCCAAGCAGATGATGAAATGTTAGTCATACATTCTTATTATTTTTGATAATTTATGGGCAGAGGTGCAATGTCAGACTGTATCCAGGCATGGAGGATCCCAGAGTAAGGTCTGGGCTTGCCTATACCTTGCCAAGTCTGTGGCTGACACCAGCTATTTACAGGGACCGGGAGGTGGTTTTCAGCCTCATACCATTGCGCTGCTGGAGGAATGGGGCTGCAAGCACTGCAGCAACACATAGGGATCTTACCTGAGCCTCAAGATGCTCCTGGGTTTCTTCCAAGCAGGAAGCTAGCATTCATTCCCTGCCTGCATCTATCTGCTCCCTGGAGGCAGGAGGAGTCAGAGCACTCAGCTTGCCCTTGGACATTCAAACAGCAGCTTGTACAAGGGCTGCAGTGACGTCGTTGTATGCCATCTTGATGTGGGGCCACTGGAAACATTAAGAGGTACAGACTGGAAAGGGAAGGTAGGAACAGGGTGAGGGAAACTATGCTGCTAAAAGGGCAATATATGGAAACTGTTTGCTTATTAGGATGGGAGGATTTTTCCTCTCTCCAAGACTGACAGGAGTGGACACTGCATCAGGTCAGAAATCCTTGTGTCAACAGCACACTTTAAGTATGTCTTGTTATAAACAGCAGGTCTCCCACAGAGAAATTTTACAAAAAGCTCTGACTTCTATTCAAAATAGAGACAGAATCAAACTTAGGGAAGAGGATACCCAAAGAATCTAGGGAATCAAACAGAGAATGACCTCTACCAGCCCACTGTCTACTATAGGAGACAGCAGAAATAAGGTTCATCTCACATAACTTCAGATATTTACATCTGAGCAACATAAAGGGCAATTTTCAGCATTTGAATCATCTGTAGATCATCCTTCAGAGATCTACAGAAAGACTAAATGAAAAATATTATAGAAGCACTTGTTTCTATTTGTTGATCATATATAGATATCTACATCTCTTCCATCTGTCTATAATTTAGTAATCTGTCCAAAACTGGATAGATTTATTTCAATCTGTATCCCATTGATGGGTCAGTTTTCTGAAGAATGGGGTGGAAAACAGAACTGAGAAATGCCTCAGTCTTGTAGGAACAGTCAAGGAAGGAACCTTGTTCTTCACTGTCTGATGTTTTCAGGTAAGCAAAGAAAGTTGCTGTTTAAATAAACAATATCCTTTACTTCTTATCTGTATTTCCACATAGCTGAAACAATACTGTGGGAATAGAATCCGAAGAGCAATTAACAGAGTGTACAAATAGAATATGAGAAATATTCTGATAGTATAGGTGCTTATAAAAAGGTCAGTAACACAGGAGTAAGAGAAGTATGAGAAGAAACACTGAGCAATGGAAATACATGGTTGAGAAAGAAAAATGAGTGCAAGAACTACATAAGAAAAAAGATTAGGTAAGGCTTTGTAAATGGGATGAAATGATTGTATTAAATATACTAAGAAGCCAGAGGAGGTATATAAAAGAAAGGAAGAGATGAGATTAGAACAGCTTCTTGTCAGTGTATTTATTTTAGTAGTGTCATCTGGAAATACTTCTCAGTTTCTTTCTCTCACGTTTAAAACAGATATAAAATAGAAATATGATCATATCTAAGCATTTTACTGAAAACGGGATACTGATTTTTTTTATGATTTCTGTTTTGCATGGTGACCTACTTATTTTCAAAAGCCTTGTATGATGCACAAAAAATAATGCACAAAAATTAAAGCACAAAACCTTAATAAAAAAAAGTAAAGTTTATGAAGAATAGTGGGGGGTTTTTAAATGAATGAGTTAAATGCTTGTGAGGGACTCCTATTTTTTGTATCACTTTATAGTCTCTGATCTCTTGTTCTCATGACATACAGATATTCATAACCCAATTTCTTCCTGACACAGAAAGAAAGTACTCAGTTAATCTTCTTCCTTGCCCACATGTATTTATAAATTGTGTACAGGTACTGTACATGTCAGGTTTGATGGGGCTCTGAGCAACCTGATCTAGTTAAGAATGTCCCTGCTCACTGCAGGGGGTTTGGACTAGATGACCTTTAGACACGCTTTCCAACCCAAGAAATTCTATGATTCTATATGTATTTCATAAGTATATGCACAAATGCCCATGTATTCATGAGTGGCTAAAATGCTAAAAAAATTTCTAGTGGATTCAAACATCTTATACTCTCCTTGTAGACACATATTAGGAAATCATATGTATGCAGGCAGTTAAATCAATAAATAAGGTGCAGATGCCAGTGAAAGAAGCCAAGTTCAGGTACAGGTACAACTGAAACATCTGAGATTATGCTAAATTGATGGGAGATCAAGTAATCATTCTGATATCTATACACCCGAAACTCAAGATTGCATGTGGAATCTAATATTAAATTTTACCCTGATTATCACATCACAGAGACCAAGACCAAGAAAATTTTGAAGCTGAGTCACTCTGTGTAAGAGCAACACCCTCTAAAATCAATGAAATGTGCAGTTAGGACAGTCTGAAGGAATCTATACTGAGCTATTCATTCAGGATCTGTTGCAAACACACAAATGACTTCATCATTTATGACTCTTGGGGCCAGATTCCATACTGATTAATTCAGCATAGATCTGCTGACTTCAGTGACACTACATAAATTTACCGTGGTAACAGTCAGCAATGTTCATAGAGAACAAGAGTTTTCCCAATACCAATAAATCATTCACCAGCAATTTTTAGTTAGATCACTTGAATAAAAGGTGAGGAAGGGAGGGAGGGAGGGAGGGAGGAAGGAAGGCAGGAAGGCAGGAAGGCAGGAAGGCAGGAAGGCAGGAAGGAAGGAAGGCTGGAAGGAAGGAAGGAAGGAAGGAAGGAAGGTAGGAAGGAAGGAAGGAAGGGGTTGCTGAAACAGAGCTCAAGGGCGGGGGGAGCAGGAAGGAAATGGTCAACAGTAAACCCCACCTTTGATCACTCTGTCACGGGGTGAAACCCACCCACAGGTCTCCCAGCAGCCAGGGGTGACGGGGTTGTGGTCGAGGCAGGTGGCACTTGGAGGGGCTCCAAACCCAGCTGGTGCCCAGGTCACACCAAGGGGCACAGCAGAGCTGGGCATCCCACTATGCCCCAGATTGCAGGGCCCAGCCTGGTCAGGACCCCATTGGGATGGAGCAAGATTGAGCTGCCCACGGGCATCTAGGCAACCTGGTGCAGGGCACAGAGGTGCTGAAGGCAGNGGAGGAAGGCAGGAAGGCAGGAAGGCGGGAAGGCAGGAAGGCAGGAAGGCAGGAAGGAAGGAAGGAAGGAAGGAAGGTGAAAACATATTACAGTGCAAACAGACATTATTGGTAGGAGAAGATCAGGAACATTGTCAGAAATTATGAAAGAGAAAACTCTATGGCTCTTAGCAGTAGGTACAAAACATTTAGTATAGCTGTTATGTACTGTGTTCAGTACATAACACAGTACATACATAGATAGATATATAAACTAGTGCATCTCTGTCATTTCATTCCTCTCACACATCCAAACATAGTTTTGCATCTTAAAAAAAACCAACAAAAACTCCACGTTATTATTGCGTGTTTCTTGTTTTCAGATATTTTAATATTAATATATTTTTTATAATGTTATGTCAAAAGTGTATATGACATACACAAACTTACAAACAAATGGTTTCAATGAAACAATTTACTCTGGACGTCCACCATGCAGTCATGGAAGTGATTTGGTCAAAAGAGTATATTTTTTAATTCTTCCAAGTATCTTCTAAAATCATAAAGTCACTCTGACCTATATGCATTTATTCCCAATTCTGAAATGTTTTCTCAGCTGGAGACAACCCTTTTCACATTCAAACAAATTTTACACACTAGAACATTTTAGAAAAAGACATAGTTCCATCCTTTTTTAAAACACTGGGGGAAAATCAGCTAATGCTAAATATTTGTTGTGCTTACATTTCATTATTAAATTTACGAAATCAATTGAGTTCAGATAGAGAAAAAAGACCCTGAGAATTTCCTTCCTGGGTATCAACTTGGTCTGAATCTTGAATACATCCTGAAAATTTTTAATGTGTGCACTCACTTCAGGCAATTATAGGCACTCAGCCAGGGTTTTCAAACTGTAGTACTGATGTCTTGACATTCTGGACACTGAAGTCCAGTGCTTGACTCCAAAGTCCAACTGATTTCACAATTTGCACCTCTGAAATTCTACCTCTCAGTTTTTAAGTATTAAAACATCCCAAAAGAGTAAAGATGAAAACAATTACACTAGACTAAACTAAAGGTTTATCCAGCCCCACATTCTGCTTCAGAAGTAACTGTAAGTAAATGCTGAAGGAGGAGTAATAATAGGGCAAGATTCTTCCCTAATACATTCTCAACCTCCAATTATTATCAATCAGCCCAGGGAAATTCCTATAGTGGGTATGATTTTGCGCACTTATTGACTCCTCCCTCACTACTACTATTGGATTTCTCTTTCATGTGCTTGTCCAGCCTCTCCCTGAGTCCATTAAATTTTTTAATTATCTGTAACATCATTTGGCAAAGAGTTTCAAAGGTCAATTACCTGCTGCATGAAGAATATCCCCTTCTGGTTTAAACATGACTCCTTCCAGCTTTATTTGATGCCTGCTGTTCCTTCTTCTAGAAAAGACAGTGAATAATCAATCCCTATCCAGTCTTTCCTCGCCACTCGTGAATCTGTACTACCACAGTCTCATACCCTGTCCTTTTTTACCCTCCTAGGCTGCAGTTTCCTGCCTGACTCAGCTAATCCTTGAACGATCTTTCCTTGGAAATAGTGGCTATTTTAGAAAACACTGTCCTTAAATACACAGTATATTAATTTATTTTTTATAAAAGCATACACATTTGGATCAAAGCAGCATGCAGTAGAGAATTATTGTGAGACTTCAGTTCCCATTCCTTAGCACAGAATTTGACATATGAGTCAGGATGAAGGTTTTACTTGCAGTAAGGTTCCTGGGAAGAGTTATATGCCTCAGAAAGTCAGTGTGCTTAGAGAGGGGCAACCTAAACCCTCAGATAGTTGAGCATATTGCTACACAGGATCTGCCTGAAACCTCTCAAAAATTAATTTCAAACTACCACTTTCTGATGTTCAGGATACACAGTTCAGAATCCTCTTCTCCAATCACATTAGTGAAAACTTTCATTTAAGGAAACAGGCAGGTCATACTTTGTCAATGGTAGTAACAGTGCCATCATACTCTTTGTTCACTAGAACCAAAGACATAAGGTAACAGAGAGAGAATCACTTGGATTCTGGTCCTAGTTTAGAAAACCCTTTCTGTATTTTGTGCTAAATAGACATTGTTGGTGTGTCTCCCTGAATGAGGCCTAAAAGGAAAAACAAAAATTGAGGATAGTCTTGTTAGCCCTAACCAAATCCTGCTATCCTTTTTGCTGGATTAACAAACTATGAGAAGGAAAAACTGCATGTTTAAAACTCTTGAAAAAGGAATTTGAACCTAAGTTCCACTTATTTTAAAAAGATTATATACTGGTACCTTGACCAACATCTTAAAACAGAAATCATACCTGGACTTGGTGGGGAACAAACAGCGTATTTTTTGAATTTTAAACACTAAACTCTTACAGCAGAAAACTAAGCTCTAGACAGGATTAACAGTCTTTCGTTTTCACTAACGCAAGGAAAAAAGTCAACATAAAACACCATCTTTTAACATTGCTCTCTGTGATTAGTGGTCTCAATGACACATAAAATACATAAAATCACTCTTCTCAGGACTACCTAAGTAAAATAAAGGACATTAAAGATTGATTCAGCATTAACTCTAAATTTCTTTCATTTTAGTAGAATGAGCCAACCAAAAAAAAAAAAAATAAATACAGTTTTGTTCTTTATTTATCACAGTTCAATTTGATTAATGACTAGGCAATATTCTAGATTAGATTAATGACATCAGAGATGAAAGGGCATTTTAAAAATATTTGTTCTCCTCCCAGTATAAAGAGGATTTCAGTGCATTTAGATAATTAACATAAATTCAGTGGCCTTGTTTTTATTTTGATCTGTGTAGAAATACTCTCCAATTAATTTGGTAGAGATTATGACATAGCCCACATGTAGGGACTGCAATGAGTTCTTCCTAGCTTTACAGTCACACAATAGTACAACTAGTTACAATTTCACTGCCAGAGTAGGTGCAACAATGAACTAGTGATATATTTTCTTTCAAATGACAATAATTACATATGCAAGATATAAAGGACTGAAAACATAGATTTCATAGATAGAAAGCCTAGAAAAAAAAAATGTTCTTATCACCTAATAAGAGCAAAAGTACATCAAGTCATCCACGAATGTTACTGGCAATACAAATACTTCTGAGTATCCATGAAAAATGCAACCGAAGAAGTACAAATTCAGGAAAGATGCTATAGAATGACATCTGGTCAAAATAAAGAACTGCACATATTCATGTGAAATTACAACTTAAAAGCAAGTTAAGTGAAACAAGGCTTTCCAATAAAAGGATGGTTTATGTTATTGACACAAAGGAAGTGTGGTAACATGGGAAAATTACTGGATAAATATGTAAATAAATTCAAAAAAACCCTACAGTGCTTTTCTGTGAACTATCCCTGAATAAGAGAATAAACCAGAAATTTTGCTCTGTATGTAAAAAGTAAAATAAATTTCAGTGTGAAAACAAACCTCCAAGCGAAGAGGACTGTGCTAGAGAATGGAGGCCCAGGGCACAGGAAGGCATGTGCTAAAGAATGTAGGTCACAACTAGGTCATTATGCATGCAGCATCGAAAAGGAAAAAACAAACAAACAAACAAAAACGACAACAAGAAAATGTATCAAAACTGCATAAGCATAGACCTTAGACAACCCGATTAGAAACAAACTAAATCTGTAAAGGGCAAAGCTTAAAGACACCATTTCTCAGAATAGGAAGTTACTTTGTGATACACCACGTAATTGAGAGAAGACTATTCTGAGAAATGACTATCACCTTGGAAGGCATAAGATAGCCTTAAATCAACCATCTCAGCTTGATAAGCTGTAGACTCTTATTAAAGCACACTTTAGAGATGCCTTTAGACTTCAATCACAATAAACAGAAAGAAGTCAAGGATTAAGAATATCCAAACTAATATGCAAAGTGATCTTAAAATAATTAAGTTAAATGCATCTAGCAAGACACAAGATACACAAAAAACATCATGACACTAACCTTTGGACAGAGGTATTCAATAAAATGCATGTTAGTCAAAAAATCCAACTCTAGTATCAAAATTAAAGGGAGAGGTGTTCTTAGATGTGGCATTCACGTTGCTCCAAAACCCAAGAATATTTCCATTGATAAATGCACATATGGGGAGGTGACGACGAGATAAACAAGGAAGGTAACTTCCAAACCAGTGGACTGAAATGAAGGGATTTGAAAGGATTTGAGACTCTACTTGAGCTACGCAGAGAATTGTCAAAATCTGCACAGGCAGCTTTCATGAAATGAGGAAAACGATCACAAGCTATAATAGTAAAGAGGTAAGAAGGAAAACTGGATAGCAAAGACAACTGCTGAAAATCAAACAGTTAAAACCAGAAAACCAAATTAAAAGAACTCCCTTAAATATGTCAAAAGCAAGAAGCTTACGAGAGTCACTATATCTTCTGGGAACTTCAGAGAATAAAGACAGCAATTAAGGAAGAGAAGGATGTTGCTAGGAAGATAGAAGATTTATTTGCATCAGTCTTCACAATAGAGGATGTTAGGGAGATATCTACTTTAAGGTAATAAAAATGAGGTACTATCAGATGAAGAAGTGCTGGAACAAATCAATCATTTAAAAAGCAGGAAGCCACCAGGATTGAAAATCTTGAACAAGAAATAGTTGAGCTATGTAATCTCTAATTGAAAAACAACTCTTGCTCTGGAAGGTTAGAGAGTAGTAACTGTTTCATTTATATTAGAAAAAAGCTTTAGGATTAACCAGGGAATCAAAAATTTATGAATCTTACCTGGCAAATTAAAATTAAGAAAATAAAACACTCAGAAAACCATGAGATGACAGATCTGAGCAAAGGAAGACGATGCCTCACTCATATGTTAAAATGTTTTCAATACATCAGTAAACTACCACAGCGGTCAAAGAAGAATCAATTGACATCATTTATTTAAACTTTGTAGAGGCCTTGACAAAATTTCTCACAGGAGACTGATAAAGAAGAGACATAGAGAGCTAACTGAGGACCTCCATTCAGTGCAGCAGCTATCAGAAGAAGCAAGGTATCAAAATGAATCAAGAACAGGACTGAGATGATAAAGAAAATAAATGTTATATATATCACTGCTGAAAACCTCATCTGAACTACTGTGTGCAGTACAGGATTTGTACGTCTTAAGGAAGATACCAGAAAACTAGAGGATGTTTAAGAGAAAAGTGACAAGATTGATACAAGTGCCTTAAAAAACATAGTCTTGTGGAAATACATAGGAATAACTGGAATTCTTAAAAAAGAAATGAAAAAGACGCATGATAAAAATATGTGACATAACTGTTAGAAGTAAGGCAGAATCTCATTTCTTCCTGCCTTAATGCAAGAATATGGTGACACACTTAAATCAAAAGGCAGCAAATTTAATACAAGTGATATATATGTTTTCACATGGTATACATTTATGCTGTGGAAGTCATTATTTCATAATGTTGAGCTAGAAAAAAATTAAGATTGAGAAGAACGAAATGCTTATGTGGATAATAAGAATGCATGGAGTTAAACTAGCTAAACAAGTACTGCAGGGAAACGGAAGCTTATTTACAGACTCTCTCTAAATACTTGAGATTAGGTGAGATTTTATGAAGCCAGACTGTCAAAAATATTCCTTTCCTGAGTCTTTTGCATCTTCCTCAGGAGTGTTCAAGGGTCCCTGACTGATGTAGGATGATGCACAGGCCTGAGAAATGTCTAGACCCCTTCTGACCATGCTCCTAGTGTCACCTATCGCATAAATGTCATTGTTTCTAGCCCAATAATTGTGACTGTATAACATCAAAATAGCTAAAGTCAGCAGCAGAATTTAAAAATCCATGTAAAAACTTCACCGAAGAAGTCATACACAGAACAAAAACAAGTGAGAAAATCACTGACCTTTTCAACTTGAAAATTGTCAATCAACCAAAGATTTGCTAGAAATTTGGAAGGAGTGTTTTCTGATGAAAAAAACCCAAAATAAAATAAAACAAAAAAAAACCCTCAACTTCTCAAAAGAAAACTAACATTTTCCCTGAAATTTTTCAATTTCAAAATAGAACTTTTTAATCACCCCTACCCCTCAGTTATGGTATATATTCTTGAGCACCATCTACTGGTGCTGCATTATTAATTAACTCTTATGAAAACACAAACCACTTCTCCAGTAAGATTCAAATACAATCATATAATCTTTCAAAAGATATTTAAAATTGAGAAGGCAGAATATAACCTATTATTTATTAAATTCATATTTCCTCTTGATGACAGAGAGAGAATTCATACTGATGAAATTCACTTAGAATCTGAATGCAGTAGAAAAATGCAACGTTTCTTAATGGTTGTAGCATACTGAATCAAAAAATATACACAAGTTTATTAAATTATTTTCAATTTACACTCTCTGTCAACCTGTTAGAGCAAGAAAAGATTTTTCTTCTTTTCCTATTTAGGTACTTATTTAATTTTATAATAGATATAATATGGCCAGTATCTTCCATTTTATTTCTTTGCTTCAGATTAAATTGAATTACACTCCTCCTGAGATGGTCACATCAGCTTTGGATTTGAATTTCCCCCTTTCGGCAAGCAAATACTGTTCTTACAGAAAGTTTATGTTATGCAGCAGAATCTGTGATGAAGACTAGAAAGTCTACGCATGCCAAAGGGGATTTTGAAGGGCCTTGCATGTCTAAGAAAAGCTGGATGTAGTGAACAGACCAGTGTCACTTCCATGTAAGCTAAGAGCCTCAGTAAAAACACCACTTCAGTCTTACCTCTAAGTTGACTCTATAACCAGTTTCCGTTGTTATGCATAAGGTGACATATCTAAGTGACTGTAACTCTGTAGTCAATTAAACATGATGATACGAATAAAGAATCAAGAATAAAGGATGGAAGTCTTTGTTGAAAAAACATTTTATCTTTTTTCTGTGTGCCTTCAGTATTGGAGATAGACTACCTTTTATTTGCTCAAAGGAGTGCCACTGCATGCTGCAACAGTGACCTTGACTTGAAAAGAGTCCCCCTAAGCCTGACAGGTGATTGAGAGAACAGTTCATTTTCCAAAGCCACTTGCTTTAAACCGTGGCCTCCCTTTAAAAATTTTCACCAAAAATCTCAGTGAATTTTGATTCCAGTTACAAAGATGTCAAATTTTGTGCTGTGTTTACTAAAACCTGGACAGAAATAATCCAGCTGCTGTGATCAAGATTCCAAAGATCTAAAAGTTCTACCATAGATTGGAAGGGGGAAAAAAAAACAACAAACAAAACAACAAAACAAACCCTTTAATTTATTCCATCCAACATATTAAATTGAGTAAGTCTCATTTTTCTCAGTAATGCAGAAATTACTTAAAAATATTACTCTTCTCCTTCTTTCCTAGTTTGGATCAAGCCCAACCTTGCTGAAACAATTGCATTGAGTCTAGAAAGCAGGACTATAAATTTAACATTCCCCATGCTGTGCCTCTTCCTACCACACTACTACTGAGCAAAATAACACTTCTTTCAGTGCCCTGATACGTTCTTCGTAGTACAGTGTGAGACTGTATTAATATCTTTTTCATAGATTTTAACAGATGTACTCAAACAAGGGGGATCTACTTGGTATTTGTGAATGATGTGTATAGGTTCACTTTACATCTGCCCTTCAGACTGTAGTTTAGCACTAAATGAATGTACAAAATAACACCACTCTAAACATAAATGATCTGATCTGCATGCCCAATTGAAACAAACATAGTATTACATGCTATTTATTTGTATTTTGTAGATTTAAATATATCCTGACACTTCTAGACAATCAAAATTCTTTTTTTTTTTTTAATCTCAAAAGCAGCTGCATGCAAACAATTTATTTCTCATGTTAGCATCAGTTCAAGCAGAAAGGCACCTACAAGTGGATTGTGGATATTTGGTACTTACAAATGGTATAGCTTATTTTAGACTTCATTCCAGTAATTAAAATCTGCATTGTTCAAGTCTAATTGCAACAAAACTTGAAGAATCCGTAGTGTTCAGTCCTATCATCCCATCCCTCTGGTCTTCAGCTCCCATAGTTGACCTAAGTATCACTTGTACAACTTCCATTTTTTCCTTAGTTCATAGACAAGAGGCCAAGTCGTCTTCCCTCTCAGACTCCTCTCCATCATTGCTATGTCTTTACAGCATTGAAAAGCAGAAGTTAATCTCTGGGTTAGGATACCAAGGAGCTTGCTAAAGACAATGATTTACCATACTTGTGTATTTATTCATTTTCATTGGCACTCACAATTAAAGGAGCTACAACGTGCCAATGACATAGGACTTTCTTTTTCTGTGATTTATCCTCACATTCTTCATTTAATGTAATGGGGGTGAAAAAGGTATTTAAACGATGCATTGAATCATACAGCTTTGATTCGTTCTGCTCGAATCAGCCGGCCAATTAACTGAACCTCCATTGAAGTATTTCAAGCAACATGATGATCACCCACAGATAATATGGAGTGTCACTGAATGTGAGAGGATATGATTATCTCTAAGTCAATACTGGTTCAGTTTCCATCGCATAGTATTTGCTGGGTGTAGGTCATGCACATCTCTCACATTTTCCTTGGTTTGGGTTGACGCTTTTTGTTTTATTTCGACAACAGAGGCATAAAGTATTTATGTTTGCAATAGCTAGAAGGGATGCGTTTTACAGTTTGTACTTGTGGAAAATACAGTAAAAAGCTATAACCATGCTTTCATTTGCTTTGGTCAGAAGTGGTCTGTGATCAGTTAATACCTCTGATCAGAATTTGTGCGGCATGTAATTATAATCATAAAAGCTCTGTATTACTGGAATTCAAACCTTGCGAGGGCTAAGACAGGCGTGTAGGGGAGAAAACCGTTCGCTTTAAGGACTTCTTGGTTTGGACATTGTCCAGAAGTTTAAACTTTCCTTTAATCG
>VWZK01018848.1:76254-128340 GCA_013396935.1 Baryphthengus martii
GGGGGAAAAAAAAAATAAGTGGAGTGATGGCGCCGTCTATGTTCGGCTAAACTACAGTGTCACCTAGAAAATCAGTTTGGGGAACATCCAAACTAAACGCCCGTTTCCTTTTCAGCAGAAGGGGATTCTCCCCCTGCCCAAATGGGCAACCTTAAGCTTCTGTGGCCGTTCTTTAACTCCCTTCTCCAGGGAAAAGAAAGATCTTTTTAATCTGAGTGCCTAATCCTCTCGGTGAGCAGATTCACTCTTGTATTTAGCAATACTGCAAACTAACCAAAATGCTGCCGGCACACTCAATTCGTGTGTGTGTGCGTGTGTGCAATGCACACAGAGAGAGAGAGATTAAGACAATGTTGTGTTTCAGTAGCCTTGCGTGACCAAACCCACGGCTAAAATGAGGGTTATTTGATCACATTTCTTCATAGAAAACAGTCTAGCACTGCAGATGTCTTTATTTTTCTAGTGCAAATATTACATAGGATGGGGAAACTCTGAGGCTTTTTTCCTTTTCAAACAGAAAAGCAAATAAGTCCCCTTTTTTTGCTTTCCAGATTATAAAATTAATCCTTTTTCATGGGTGGAATTCCTAATTTAGACACTTATTGTCACATTGGCTTTCAACGCCTACACCATCCTGAATAGCACTGCGCAGAACTGCATTGCCTGCAAAGTGCTTCAGCAAAGGGGAAATTGTTTCCAGAATTCCCGATAAGTTTCTCTTTTTTAAAACCTAAAATGCTGTACTGACCTTATTTGGAAAACGAGGATTGTTATTCATTGAGATGGACTCTCAAAGGAGAAAATCTGACCATGTGGAGAGACCCAGCAGCTCTGTTTTTTGGGTTTTTTTTTTGTTTGTTTGTTTGTTTTTTTTAAGCCTCTGCTATAAAGAAGGTTAGAGTTGGTGGTGCTTTGCCCATTTCAAGATTCAGAGTTTGAATTATAATCTAGGAGATACGGAAATCTCTTCAAGGGAGCTTAACCCAATGATTTGCTGTGTGTTACGCAATGGGAGACAGAAGATGCCTTGCTGTTTGGTTTGGAGATGAAAAGGCAAAGACACACATCAAAACTCAGTAACGGTGCCTGTGTGTGAATGTCTGCTTCTGCTTACAGAGAAACAGTGGAAGAGACTGTAATCTAGAGAGCTTTGAAATTAGCATGGCACCACTCCTGTCTGCTTGCCTTTGACAGCAGAAGGTGGAAAGCTACTCATTTTTTAGGAGATAAACAACTGCTCAAAGGTTAATGCTGAAAATATTCAATTTTAATTTTCTGGATAACCTTACGGAGGTAAATATAACTAAGGTTCACTTTCTTAACCTAGGCCACTGTTAAGAGAACAGAGCATGTGGAGGAGGCTGTAACAGTTGACAGGTGCAGTAAAACGGCTTTATTTGGAGATGCTAGCAGAGAAAATGTAGTATGTCTTTCATCATTCAAGCGCACATCTGCAAAGCACAGGAGCTAAATCAGATATTCATAATAAGAGGGCAAGTGCAATCCAATAGATGTAGAGATCCCACTGTAGCACAGGCAGCTATGTAGAGATACTGGTTGTAGATACTAATGCAGTGATCCATTTTATATATCCTAAGAGGTTGTAGCAGATTGAAATTATTATCTTTAAAAGCTGGCATTTAGTGGTAGTGTCAGATCAGCACTAGTTTCATCTGTCTGTCTTTGTTTCTTTCTCCAATAGTATCGCAATTTTATGAGTAGATTAATCTCAGTGTTTCCTGCCTGGGTTTTCTTTTTATAAAGACCTCTGTACACCAGGTGGTCAGGGAAAAGGCATGTAGGTCTACAGGAGATAATGTTCCATCTGTAATAAATAATTTGTGTGGTTTTAAATTAGGGCTATAGTTCTTCACAGTCACTTCTCTGACTTAACAGAAAAATAATATATAACAACAGATGCTGCTAGCTTTCCTGTTCTATTCCGGTGAAATTCTGCCTGTGTATGTTGTATATGCACATACATGACTACAGCAGACTCCCTTATTTACTTTTTGAAGCAGCAAGTAAATAAATGACTGTTTTCTTGGTCTGCCGGATAAGGCGTTTAGGTTGGTACCTAAGTTGAGCAGTTCTAGTTCACGCCATGATGACTACATCCTAGACAGGAGAGGACATTCCTATTAATAATCTAATAGATGTTGTTTTTTAATTTGCCTGTAGAAGACTTGGCCGTTACGATGGCCACGTGATGGCGCTGTGCGCACAGCAGCAAACCCGTCCCTTGCGTTATAAAATAAAAATTACCTGCCCTCCTTTCTGAAAGGGGCTCTAACCGCAAGCTTGAAAACAGCTGGCTCGAATATTGGAAGGAGTTTGATTTTCAATGCGTGAAGAATTCTACTTGCATTTTTATTTCATTTCATCTCCTGCAGGCCAAATGACATAGGATGAAGGCTGTTCGTAATTTGCTGATTTATATATTTTCCACCTATCTACTGGTTATGTTTGGATTTAATGCTGCCCAAGACTTCTGGTGTTCCACGCTGGTGAAGGGGGTCATTTATGGATCATATTCTGTAAGTGAAATGTTTCCTAAAAACTTCACAAACTGCACTTGGACGCTGGAAAATCCAGATCCGACCAAATATAGTATTTACCTGAAATTTTCCAAAAAGGACTTCAGCTGCTCCAACTTTTCCCTCTTGGCTTATCAGTTTGATCATTTTTCCCATGAAAAAATAAAGGATCTTTTAAAAAATAACCATTCTATAATGCAGCTCTGCGATTCCAAGAATGCTTTTGTATTTCTGCAGTATGATAAGAATTTTGTTCAGATACGCCGCGTCTATCCTATCAATTTTCCAGGATTACACAAAAAAGAAGACGACCAAAAATCCTTCTTTGAATTTTTGGTGTTGAACAAGGTGAGCCCAAGCCAATTTGGGTGCCATGTGTTATGCACTTGGTTGGAGAGCTGCTTGAAATCTGAGAACGGGAGAACCGAGTCCTGTGGAATCATGTATACAAAATGCACCTGCCCTCAGCATTTGGGAGAATGGGGAATAGACGACCAGTCCCTGGTGTTGCTCAATAATGTGGTGCTGCCCCTCAACGAGCAGACGGAGGGCTGCCTGACCCAGGAGCTGCAAACCACCCAGGTCTGCAACCTCACCAGAGAAGCCAAACGACCACCAAAAGAAGGTAGGTACTTCTTGGAGCAGGGGCTGAACCCCACACCGGTGTGTAGGTTCTGCTGCCAGCTTTCCTTGATACTCATATTCATTTAACTTGCTCTCTACTACAGCTCACCTCTAGAAGAGGTGAAAGGGCTGGAAAAGATTCACACTCCTTCAGGGCAGGGAGGGCTGCATTTTCATTTCTGAATTGGCCTGATCTTCAGCCTATAGTTCTGCTGAGCACTGTTGAAATTCCTCATAAGTAGGATCCATCCGTTTTCAGCCCCCACTTACAGTAATGCCCACAGGTGGTGAGCCAGGAATCACTCTCCCCCTTGCCACCTCTTTACTGCAACCACCCAACTACAAAATCTTGGCCCTTTTGGTATGATCCCTTGACATTGCAAGGAAAACATTTCCAAAGGCATGCGGGCAACCTGAGTAAAAGACCAAGAGATTTACCATGGTCAAGACACCTGTTTGTAACTGAGCCAGACCTCAACAATCTAAAACCAAACTAAAAGTAAATGCCGTTCTTCAGGGTGAACTCTCTTCTTGAGAAGCCTAGAGATGTGAAGCACCGCACAGAGTCAAGACATGCTGTTTTGTCGTGCTGGGAGCTCTGGGAAGGAAAGGGCCACGGGCTGCTGCTGCACTCCTGCAGGCAGCCTTGGCTCCAGGAGAGGAAGGCTCTGAATCTCACAGCAGTATTAGTTAAGGGGGGTGGGTGGGGGTTGCTGATGTGTCAGTCTTGGCAGCTGCTTCATATACCTGCTGGAAAAAAGGGGGTGGTGGAAAGGTGAGAAGACAATTAGCATGGTGGCCCTCTACCTGGCCCCTCTGCTTCATTTCTCCTGATTTGGCTTCCTGATATTCTGGGGAAGGCAGAGGGTAATTTTGAGAAGGATATGGGGAAGATGAGAGACAGGGAAAGTGTAGCCTGAATGTAGATGGGGGGGCAGGGGGGCTCTGGCTGCAACCTATGGATGAGGGGGTCCTTCAAGAACAGCCATGTGTGAATGGGGGGAGGGGGGAAGATGTGCCCATGCGGCAAGGGATAAATCATCGAGCCCAGGTTATTGCATTTTAATGCAGGAAATGTTCCCTCTCTCCTTGTTTTCTGCATAGCCACAAAGCTCCCAGTCTGTGCGGAGGCAGTGCCAAGCTCCCAGCCCCCCTAATAGAAGTTGCTTTGTGGAAGAATGTAACATTGACACGTTGTTAGGAGAGGATTTTCTTTAAGGGCAGCCAAGCCTCAGTGCTGTGGGAGAAGAAAAGCTGAACTTGCTCCAGCTGCCGTGGTGCCAGCGGCCTCGGGCAGGTCCAGGGTGGGGGAGGGGAGGGATGAGGGACCTGTAGTGTCCTACAGGTCAGCGCCTCGCCCAGCACCCAGCAGCTCGGAGCCCAGGAAACAGAGTGATTTTACATGACCAGGAAGCAAGTCTCCTGTAAAAGAAAAAACTCCCCGAGAAGTCTGTGCCACGGCAGGGATGGTATTTAACATCGTTTAGAGCTAATTAGTGCCCTGGGAGGCGAAGGCAGCCCCGGCCGCGGAGCCCGTGGCTCAGCAGGCAGAGCTGGGACCGGGCGGGAGCCCCCAGCGCTGCGCTGCGCGGAGGCGGCCACCTCAGCCCGCAGCTCAGGGCTGCTGCGCTGGGGCGTAGGGGGCTCACAACGCCCCTAAGCTAGACCCTGAAAGTTAGGTGGGAGATCTTCCTCATGGAACCCCCTCTACCTTCGTCGTGCGGGTCGTGGAGGGTACGGGAATCCACGGAGCCCGATAGGAAAAAAACAAACATACAAACCCACAGACGCAAAGGCGCGTAGGAGACGCAGCCCTGGTGCGGCGACTGCACCGCAGTAGTAGCCCCCGCGCAAGTCTAGCGGGGCTCCGCGCAGAGGGCGAGCTCCCAGCGCTGCAGGAGTCACGCTGACCATGGAAGAAAGACTCATCCTTCCCCTCCCTCCCCAGGCCTTGATTTCCATCCTAAGGTACCGCCTCGTCGGTGGGGCTGGGGAAGGAGTGTAAGCACAGAGGGGTGCCCAGGCCGCCGGGGGCCCTTCATGCCGCTCGCAAAAATACGCTGTATTCCAGGGGGATGCTTGTCTCCCAGTTAAAGCACCTATTTCCGAAATATGCTTAGTGGAAGGGACGGAGGAAATTTAGGGCAATCACGTTGCTTTTGTGTATTTTTTAAAATCAACCTTAAATTTTGAAATGCGGTTCAAACATATTTTGCTTCCAATTTTAGACATACTTTAAAAATTGCCCCTACTTGTGTTTTTCTCTCAATATGAGCTTGAGAAACGGCATTGCTAGATGGGGTGGAAATTTTGTTTGGTAGATGGAAGGTTTCCTTCACATAGTTAGTGGGTGTTTTGGTGTTTGCTTAGGATGTTAGCGGTAATACAAGTGTTTCAACGTTTTATTTAATGACTTTAATACACTTGGAAATTGTTCTTCAGATTGTTACCAAAAGTTATAATCAGTTCGCAAATTAAGCCTCATGGTACTTCTCAGTAGTACTACAGTTTTTGTCTTCCACTCAATGTTTAGAGCTTCCCCCCCCTCCTTTGTTTGAAAAGACTAAAAATCTGAGAGGCATGTGTTGAGTCCTTGTTTTCTGTAGATACAGTTGCATTTATCAAGCACATCAGTCTGTGTATTTATATGTATAAAGCTGGTTTGTGGTTCAGTTGGAGGCTTTATTGAGAGATCAATATGTAGAATATTCCTGCCACAAACAATGCAATTAATCACTTTTGTCAGCAAACATTTAGGTAATAAAAGCACATTTTCTTTTCACAGACTATCTGGTTCAAGTTAGATTGGCACTGGTAGCAAAAATAAGGTTGACCAATAACTAAGAGAATGGTTTCTTGTTGAAGTACAGTTTTAGTAGTGTAAGTTGAGTTTTAAGGAGAATGGAGTTTGCCTAACTCTGTGGGAGTGCTCTGGACTTGATAAGATTGTGGTTTATGAATTCATACATTAGTTTGAGGTTTGGTACTGACATTGCCTAGCAATGACTTTCAGAAAGGAATTGCAAAGACCTGACAGCTTCCTACAGCATTATGCATACCCTCCCATCCTTCAGATTTGCTTTCATCAAGCTTGACTGTCTTAAGTGCAAAATCTTTTCCCAGAACTATTTCCAGTCACATTTTAGAAACATAATGTAAATAGAGAGCATTTAGATTAAAGCCTACTGTTTCTTTTTTGAACCTCTGAAGATTTTTACAATTTTGAATATGATAAATGGCTTAGGAAAATGGATG
Organism: Baryphthengus martii; assembly: GCA_013396935.1. NCBI lineage: Eukaryota > Metazoa > Chordata > Aves > Coraciiformes > Momotidae > Baryphthengus > Baryphthengus martii. The sequence continues at coordinate 82,671 of VWZK01018848.1, forward strand.
AAAGTCAGTATCTTTCCTTTTTAAAAAGTATTACATTTTACAAAAGATGTGACAAGTATACAATGGATGATTGTGTTTCTAAAAGTGCCAAAGTGTTGAACAATAAAAGGAACTAGGACAAAAAATGAAGCTGTAACTAATTTTTTTTTTTTTATTACTAACATGGTTTGGAAATATGTGGTTTAATCAGCATTTCTTCTGTGGGCAGATCATCTTTGGTGTCACTGATTAAAGCAATATTGAAAATGACCATATTTTCACGAAGACCCGGTTTCTTTGCATCTTGATCCTTTTCCATAGCCTTACATCTGAGGTGCTTAGCCTGGTCAAAGCACTAGCAAATAGATCTCAGTGAACACTCTGTCAGGGTCCTGAATTTAAGAGCTCAGGAGAATTTGTCCTCTTGATCTTCAGTGCTATGACTGAAATATCTCATGAAGTTTTTGTCAATAAAACAGGGCTTAGTTCCAACTTTAGTGAACTGTAAAGCCTTTGCATCTAGTCAATCCCCACAATTTTGTGAATGATGACAACAAGAATGCAAAAATGTTTTCTTACTGTGACCATTACAAAGCTGTAATATTATTGTGGGGGTTTGTGATGGTTGCTTAGACAGAAACTAAGAGAGAGTTTCCCCCTGTGTTTTACTGCTGTATATGACAGGGGCCCCTATAAAACAATGAAAACAGTTATTTTGTTGTCTTACTGTCATCCAGCAGAAGAAAAGAAGAGAGGATATTCACATTAATTAAATCTTGGCCTTTGGAGTTCCAGGCTTAATCTTGTATATCTTGTTCAGCCAGTCTAAAATAATTTTAGTAGGGATCTTTTAATATGCTAGAAATGTAGCATTGGTCTACTTTGGCACAAGCTCTAACCAGCATCTCAGTATTTAGCAGCTGATTTTTTTTTTTTTTTCCCCTCATGTCAGATCTGAAAACAACAGAGATATCTTAAAAGTGGATTTACTATAATGGAAGTCTATTAAAAAAATAATTATGAAACACTGCTGAATAATACTAAGATGTAAGATGCAGATAGTTTTGTGGACCTTCCATGGCATGTCTGCATTTCCTTGTATGTTTTTCCATGAATGCCCACCTCTTGTTGCACACATTTAAGATGGATTTATAGTATTCATCACATACCTAGAGATCACTAGCTGGCTGAGTAGGCTGGACATCCCTAGTCTGAAAGTCATATACAGTAATAATAATTGTCATAACATGGCTGCGTCAGAGGATTTCAACTGTTAAATCAGTGCAGGATTTGTCTAGAAAGATAAAAATGACAAAATGGAGTCTAACAACCATACATATTTAATATTCAATGTGTCTATTTGAGACTAAAGCAAATTTTAGAGAATCCAAAATAAATAAAACTGCTGTCCAGAATATTGAATGAGTACAGTAACATATTTGGAAGACTCTTAATAGTTTTATATTCTGCTGCTTGCAGTGGTTCTTTTATCCATGAGTTCAAGGGGCAAAAGGAAGATGAGCGCTAATGGAAGAGCAGCCTTTTTAATTTTGCCTGAAAGATATTTTTCATCATGACTCATAAAATATTGTTAAAACTCTGATATACTAAAATAACCTGTTACTATGCAGGTTATGAGCACTTTATTGTCTCATTGTGAGGAGCAGCTTGATCTCAGTGAAAATCTAGAATGTAAAGAAAATTAATTTCACTTTAAATATATTTTTTTTCATCAATATTCTTCCTCCTAAAATGTTCATGGCCAAAATCATGATAGAAACTTCCATAAAATCTGTTAGAGATATTGTGTTTCTTCTTTATTGGTCTGATTCCCAGTTGAAGGAAGTATTTCAAAATTTCCTATGGAGTCCACTGTGCTTCATACAAGTTTTTGACTTACTTTTTTACTTACTTTGCTAAAAGAAAACAATCAACCTAAACATTTACATTCTTAGTATGTATTTGGGTCACTGGACCATTCATAATAGGATGCTTTATCAGAGACATGCGAGTTTGATTTCAGATTTTTTTTTTTTAAGCAATGCACTATAGAAAAAACAAATTACTAGAATCTCTTTTAATCTGTAAGTCCTACCTTTGTTTTCAAGGATTATATACTATTATCACTAATGATTGTACTTCAGTTTGTGCTGTATTGATCATTTCCAGCTGATTTACTTCAGTAAACTATGGAACTTCTTGTTTTGATGTACAGTTTAGAAGTTTGTGTGCAAGAGTTACCAGCACTTCACATATGTGTACTGAATTTGATGGGATTTGGACCAATCCATAAGTGAATTTTCTTATGCCTCCAAAAAGGAAAATATCCTGTCAATTTCCTTTATGGTAGGAAAAAAACCCAAACCCTATATAAATGGCTTTCCTTCAAGTTATTTAAATGCTTTATTAGCAATTATATTTGGTGTTATATATATGTCTGAGTGGTAGCTTCTTTGGTATCACAGATTCTATTGGTATTTTGTGCAGCACTTCTCACACTAACAAGATGGCCTATTACTTACTTTGTGCGAAAGGTCAGCCCACTGCAGTCAAGCGTTTGCCCTGCTTTCAGTAAGATCATAAATGTACTGCGTAGGATCTGAATTCCAGTTTTTCATGAGCTCATCGCTTGCTTGAAACATTCATGGTGTCAATTAAATACTGTGTTGGAAGCTGCGTGATAACCAAACCCAGGATTTTTATTCCCCAGACTGTAGTTTTGGCTTGAATTAAACCTATTTCTGTGCATCATGGCACATCAGACATTGTGGAGATCTGCTCTGGGATGGGGAAAAATGCTGCTGGAGACCTCCACTCTAAAGAGAACAGAACATAAATAGGAACCAGGGATAAAGAATGGGGAAGATATATAAAGAAATTAAATGTTCAGACTGAAGTCAGAGCATTTCCATATCAGGAACAGAATTACGACTCTTGCTGCTGGTTCCAGTGAATGAGTATTTGATAGCACTGACTACTGTACCATCAAGTATTTCAGACTGTCATGCCTTCTTTGTTTGCCTTTCTCATACCAGTAAGATGTGTCTTTTATCTTCAAAGATTTCTATTACTCTTTGGCTGGGCAGAGTATACAATATGTTTACTGTATTTTAGACTTTGTCCTCCAATCTGCTTGTGCTTTTGATGAATGTGGAAGTGTTCACGTGTAGAACAGCCATTAACAGAATTTAACGGTGATTCTGTTTACATAGTGGGATTTCAGTTATTAGGTCTCAGTGACATTACATTAAATTATATTATGACAAAATGCAGGTACTGCATTTCTTATTATTATGCAGTATTTTACACCTACATATTTGTATTTTATGCATTTATGTAATACAGTGATTGTATGAGCTATTACATTTAATATGGTCTCCTGTGCTCTTTTTAAAGCAAGTTATCCTCTTCTGTTCAAATCTACCCATATTGGTGTTTTGTTTAGTTTTCTGTTTGCAAAGCGTGGAAAAATCTGCTTTGTGTGTTGGTATACACAGAGGAATTTTCAGAGGAGACTTTCTTTTTCTCTTCTTAGGGAATTAACTTTATGAAGTTTATTCAGTTGTGTTTTATCAAAGGATTCCAACTCAAAGTTGTTGTAGTTCTCAAATTGAAGTTTAGCTGTTCATTTATAAATATGCAGTAACTGTAATAAAACAAAGGTCACTGCAGAATTCCATTGAGCATTATTTGCATTCATTGTTAACAAGAAATATAAAATGTTCTTTAGGTTAGAGAAAGTTGTACATGATATAAAGAACAAATTTACAAATTATGCATCACTGATTTATGAATATTTCAGAGTTTGAGCCATTTCTGTTGCTAGTTAAATCTCAAGAGGAAGACAGTCAAATTTTTCAAAGTCATTCTCAGTTTTGTTAATCTCTTAGAGAAGTTATAAATAAAGGTTTTGTCAAATTACTGACACATTTTTCTGATGGACTAGCCACCAACAGAATTAATAAAAACATCTATAATAACAGTGTATGAGATCAGTCTTGTTACTTTACTCTGCAAAGGCAAAATTATTGTCCTTACTGAAGGGAAATTCCCCATGCTATCCATATAATTTGGTCTAAATGAAGATTAGATTAGTGTCCACAGAAGAAATGTGGAACAGTGGTAGCATGTGTTCTTTCTACTATAAGCAACTAATTTCATAATTTGTGTTAATTAATTTTTTTTTTTTAACATGTAGTCAGACTTTTCAAACCATTCTTGACATTTGCTAGAGTGAAGCAGATGCACTTGAAAAAAGCAATTTTGTAACTGCTTGTGTGTTTCTTTCTCTTTTAGCTGGCTCACCTGTCTCTTTATATGTTTTAGTTTCTTGGGTTTGTTCTTCATTATCTGAAGAGGAAACGAGACATATGACAAACTCAAATTAGTATTTCTCTGATGATGCTGAAAATGCATGCAACTGAAGTTTGGAACCAAACTATTTTCAGTTACTCAATTCAAATTTTAATTTTGTCTTCTTGAAATGGCAAAACCACACAAAGAAAGTAAACTTTGAATACCATCCAGTTTTTGGCAGATTGATAAAAAATTGGTGACAAGTGGAAGAACAATTTGTTATCCACTTTGGGGCAATTTTCACCGATTTACTTTCTTTTATTCTTCAGGAGATGTAAAACACTTTGGGAGCTGACTTCGGTTCCTGTTCTTCTTCATATACTGCTAGCTCACTCATCAGTTATGCAGAGACAGTGTTTATAGCAGGGTTTATAACTTTCAGCCGTAGCTGGTAGTTGTGTGCTATTGAACAGCTTTGCTGAAGACTGATGAGAGGATGAAAGATCAAAAGAGCAATTCTCTGACTCTTAGCTCTGGAAAATTATTAGCAGAACTTGCAACCTTACCACTTCTAGCTAGCATTGGGAATACCTTGTGTAAAGTGGGAATCTGGCAACCAGCATCGCCAATCTCGGTTGTTGTGAGGTTATCACAAGTTATCATAAGTTCCTTGTGAGAATCTGAGATCTTGTTGCTGCTGAGATAGCTCTGGCTTCACTCCTTTCCCTTTGCTAGGATATGTCAGTACACCAATAAGAAAGCAGAAAACTATTCACCTTGGTTTTTTCTAGTTGGATGAATGCGCTATGATGGTCCAGCTAAGCCACCATCAGTACAAAAGGGTGGCACAAGAAAGAGCTGGAGTGAAATAGTGGTGGTGGTGGTTCAGCCAGGTTTAAATTTGCTTAGGCAAACAAACAAAAAAATTCTGATGCGAAAGTGGTCAATTCGTGTTACCCTTGATAGCTCTTTTGCATATATTAGCTGCTATGTTGTATCTCCAGGCAATTAGAACCAGGTTTGGTTATAGTATTCCTGTATTACTGATGGATCCTTCAAAATAGAGTCCAAGATGCATGTTTATCCAGGGCTTCCTGCTAACCATTAAAAAGCGGTGCAGACTGCTGTCAAAAGGTGTACAGAGAACTCAGGGATGAGTCTGCAAAGCCCATTCATTCCTGTAGTGCAGTTAGAAAGGGGTTAAATTACAGATCAGAAAATTAGGGAATTTAATTCTTGCTGTTTATTGATTATGGGGAATAACATTCCACATGTTTCATGCAAGAACACTTTTTTCCCAAAACAGTTTTGGGAAAATCTTAAGTCTGAAGTCTTCTCGTGGAATATTTCTTTGAATCTCAAATGGTTCTCTTTTTCTTATACAGCGTTTGCTTCTCTATCCTGTGAACATATTCTTTGCAGCTTCTTCTGTACTGTATGCATAGAAGATTTCAATTGTCTGCAAAGCTGGTCTCTTCAACTTGAACTATAGCAAGTAATGTTTTTATCCTTGGAAGTGTTTTGTTTGTTCTATGGCATTGGCTGATATCTGCAGTGATTGGCACACGTACAGATGCTCCGTACTGGTAGATTTGAAGGTTGATATATGTGCTTCATACTGACAAAGGAGAGGAGGAAAAATGTTCAGCACTGCAGGTGTAATGTGAGTACAGAGCCTAGTCCAGCTGGTCTTGTCTGCACCAAATGTCTAGGAAGTCACTAATAACAGAGAGAGTATCATGAAGGTTCATTCTCCTTGGAAGGGAGGAGGGTGCCAAGGCTGGGATATTATCCAGTCCCAACACCTGATAAAGTTGTGGGAGTTATGTATAGGGCCATAGGACTTCAGCTGATTATGCTGTTATTTGGGTTCATAAATGCAGTAGGTATGATTTTCACCTCTTGAAGCAGAATTGTGATCAGAAGAAAAAATTGATAGTTACCGTTCTGGGAGAATGTAATGCGCTTAAAAATAATTGGAGCCAGGCCTGGAACCTATGTTTTCCTGTCTCAGAAATAAATGTTCAAATTATTACATATTCATTCTCTTTAGTCCACTGAATTTTTAATTTATCCACAAAAATTGGTGTAGCTTCAAATTTTGGAAAAATCAAGAAAATTCCTATTCCTTGACCAGACAGAACTTTCTGGAAAACAGAGCTACCGAGTCCACTGATTGCTCCAGGTGCTGCAGTTGTTTATGGGGCATTCGAGTCTGGGTTGGCAGCATATATACAGAAGATTATAAAAAGAGGATGCCATCTCCGTCTGTGGTTTGTGTAAAGCCTTGGTCAAGCAGGTGTGATCCAAGACCACCTTTTGGATTCATCCCTACTGGCAACTAGGTGCAAGCAACCCTCAGGAGTTTGCTACTTCTCACAGCTAAGGCAGTGCCCAGAGCCTTGTGTGCACCTTGTGCGCACAGAGACACCAGCAGATGTGGACTGCCCTGGCATGAACGGTTCAGGTGTCCCTGTTTTGAACGTAGGCCGCGGAAGTGATGATGAGGCATGTGCATTTATTTGATTTCTTTTGTAAATACAGCTTCTGTGCATCATTTTCTTTCCCCACAGTATTGTTACAATAGTACTGCTTTGCCTTCTGGTGATATTGTGAGGATAAATATGTCAAAGTTTATAGTTTGCTCAGTAATCAGTATCATACAGGTACTTAAAACATATAGATTATGCCATCACTGCTAAACCGGAAAGATTTTTTTCCCTGCAATTCTGATGAAAATCAAATCCTTGTTGTCTTCAGATATTTTCTGGTGCTTGAAGTGAAAGTGTGTTTTTATTGGCCGTTTTGCAGATGAAATATATGAAAGGAATGAATGACTCCTACACTTATCTTCTATTCTGTGCTTTTAAGGTTTTGGATAATGGATTTTTGTCCATGTGAAATCTGAAGTGTTGCAAAAAGCAGATTTTAGTTTGATAACATAGCGCGTAAAGTAACTTTAAAATAAAATAATTTGTATCTTAAATAAGACCTGAAGGGGAACACAAGTGTGCCAAGATGCAGCATCTAAGTATTTTTCAGATATGACTAAATTCCCGCTTTTGTCTGTGCTTGTACATAATTAATCTTACTGAATCAACAGATTATTCATGTAAATGACATTTAATTAAAAGCAGATTTTCCCACAAATACCCCCTGTTGAAAACATCGGTACCTTAAATATAGCTAAGCAATATCAGAACAGGAAACCATTAATTTACTATGAAGAATAAATTCTCTAAATATGATTAAACAAATTAATTGTAACAATAATTAATAATTTACTATGGAATAAGTCCATGTTAATAAATACTAATAAAATAAGAACAAATTTACTATACATAGACTGTCATATGTAAGTTGGATAAATTATCTTTGTTCTTGTTATCAGAGAACCTAGTTTTGTCCAGTTCCCAGATCTGCAGTGCTTTAACTGATCATCAGTGTCTTCTTCATTAGCTCTGGGATCCCCGGTGCCATCCCCTGCCCCTCACTGACCCTACCCAACCTGTGCTCCCCTGCACTGCACCTTGTGTCTCCTGCTTGGGCACCTCTGCTCTCGAACCATTCTCTCATTGCCATGACTCCGCTCTGCTGCATTGCATCCTTATGCTGGGGTAGTAAGTCAGTCGTTCTGTACAGAAGAACTCTTTGTAGCTACCATCTATAAAAAGAATATGGTTCTACAAAGATAAGCAAAAGTTGAACAAATCAGGCAATATCTATCTGGTCATTAAAAAGGTTAAATTAAGCTCCAGGAAAAACAAGTTCAGACAATACTTGGTATGTCCCAAGGCTTTTTAATGGCAGTGATGGTGCTGTATTTATTGGGATACAGGGCTACATGAAAAACCACTTAGAATTAATCAGCAAGAAGGGCATCGGTTATGATCATTGCACTTTTTCTTTTTCCTTTCTGTTGAATGTGTCCAGGAGCTGCCATAGAATCTGTTGCAAAGTTTTAGCATTCTAAAGGCTGTTAAATGAAAAAAAAAGTAGTATCATCTTATTGATTTGTATTTGACAAATGATATCACACTAGACACATCTGAATCAAAAGAGGAGTCAGTTTAGGAACAGTTGGCTAATGTTTGGCCATGACTAACACAACTACTGTAGGAATAGGTGGTACCTAATTCTTGGTTTTGTGCAAATTTGAATTTGTATTTATCTCTATGTTTTTCCTTTCACCAAACATTAAACATATGATGTATGCTTGAACACAAAGTTTACAGTTGTTTCAGATGACATCCACTGTCAGGGAGTTTCTTCCTAAGAAGGCGAAGGCATTAAATTTTGAAGTATTGGAAGATAAGATTTGTTGTATTATATGACCTTTTGAAGAATATGTGTCCATAAAAGATGTGAGTATACATAGTAATGGTATCAAAAAAATGTAACAAAAAGATCCTCTTAACAACAGAATTTGTAATTTAATTATATGGAATGAGGTGAGAACTGCAAAAGCAAGACCGTATGATGTTTTGGTGATCTATGGAAACACTGTCCAGCAGTTACTAGATTTCAGAGACTAGTAACTGTCATTTTTTAAAATCCCAACTGAATATCTTAAAATAATGCTGTGACGTAGTGTCAAAGGATTTTTTTATATTTCTAAGATCTTTTTTCTATCACATGTATGTTTCGATCACAATTTTTCACTTCAAATAATTGGGTGTGGAAGATCTTAGAGAATAATTTTGCATTAAAATTAATGTGGAACTCTTAAATGGTTTGGTTGCTATTTTTCTGTCTAAGAGAGATAGTTAAAGAACACAAATTATTTTGCTAGCAGCACAAAATGTTGTGAATTTCATAGCCCTGTTAACATGGATCTTTGTTACATCACTAATACCAAACAAGGGTTTGAAAGTCTTGTCCATTCAGCCTTTCCTCACAGCTCAATTATTATGAGTTTTGAGCTTTCCTTCTTTGTACATTTTAAGTGTGAATACTATTAATTAAAGGTGATCTTTTTTGGTGACTTAAGAAGAATCACTGTGGTATTCTGAAGAGAAGTCTGAGAGGACCTTTATAAAGGCCTAAAATTACATTCCAAATCAGCTGAAAAGATGAAAATGTAGAAAGTATTTGTGTCTTTCATATGGATTAATTCAAAATGGATAAGTAAATGAAACAATGGAGACTAGGCAGAGGGTACACTGATTTCTTGAGGAAAAAATACTGGAGGTGCCAAATCTTCTCTACTGAAAGACGCTATTGCGATATGACACTAAGATGGTGTCTGGTACTGTGATACAGTCGGGAATCCTGCCATTTCAGGACAGGGATCCCTTTGGCATGCAGGCGAAAAGACCCCTGGTATTCTCCTTTGTTCCTTTGACAGACACACATTGCTCATGGTAGCAGCGATGCGCTGGCGAAGACACAAAGTGCTGTGTTGATCAGAGAATACATTATGTGCATGCTAACTTGAAGGATGATCACACACTGTTCCTCTCATAAGACAGACCCTCAGGCCACAAAGTCCATTTCAGCATATTTTGTATTTGTAACTTGTAGCTCTCTGTTAGAAATTGTCACACTGCCCTGATGAAGCTCATAGCCAGCTACTGAGCAGGCTTCTTGGTTTGCATCTCATAACACAAGGTTTATACACACTTAAGTTTCCCTTGGCATTATACTGGCTCTAAGCATGTTTTTTTTTGCTTTGTTTTTTTTTTTTTCCTTGGTCTCCTTGCACTTTGTCTTGTCTCTAGGTTGTGAGCTCTTTACATTACTCTTTCAGCTAAATCCTCAGATTTCCCAGAAGCTTGCACTTTCACAGAAGCCCGGTCTTATTAGTACTCTCAGCTTACGGTTTATCCCTTCTGGGGCATAAAATAGGTGAGGTAAACAAACACAGAAGCTTTGTAGAAATTACAAATAAAAACCCCAAAACAATCCCAAAGCAAAAATAAAAGAAAAATCAATCTTTATTTCAGCTAGCCCAAGAAATAATGCACAGGCTTGGACAAAGAAATAGAATCCCTGTATTTAATTCCCTTGTTTTGTTTCCTCATCACTTCAGTCACATAACCAGTGGAAGCTGAAAGTCTGTGAAGAGTCCAGTACTCCGAGCTTTATGTCTTACTTTGTATGTGATTCTTCTGTGTTGTGAATTCTCTTAAAATCTCTTTCTTTTCTCCCATTGGTCTGTGCCATCAGCATCCACTGGTTTTCTCCATCAGTTTTATGCACAAGAAAGGTCTCAATCACAAAAGGCAGCATATGCCTTCCAGCCCATGCCCCATTTGTTTCAGCAAGTCCCATTACTGCTGTGATGGTAGAGTGTAGGCAGGCAACCAAATTGCTCTGTGTTAAGATTGGATGTGAATTAAGTGCGTGCATTGCCCAGCGCCTGGTCTTCCCTCGGTCAGGAAGCACTTTAACCACTAGTACAAAGTGAGGTTTCCTCTGAGTCACACTTCTGCTGACCCTATAAATCTTGCTTTCTTATTTCTTCCAGTACTATGGTTTCATAGGAATATCAGAATATACATACTTAATATGAGCCTTTTGCCTACTAGTGAGGGCAATATCACAGGAAAGAGAAAAAATGGGCTTAAGTTTCCTCAGGCTGAGGATGACTATGAACTGGTATCTTCTTCTCCTTAAGAGATACTTATATGTGAAAAGCAAATTCCATCTTTTTTCCATAGCTGGTATTTTTGAATAAAAGTGAGCAAAAAGTCTTTGGGTTCAGCTCAGTACTCTCTCATTGCCCAAGAACACCTAGAATTTCAGACATCAGCAGGTTAGATACCTTTTTCTGGTGCACAGCAGACTTATGTGGTTACCTAGATCCCCAACAAAATACATCCCGAAAACCTTTACTTATGCCCATCAGGAACAGGGACGTCCCCGCATAGGCACTTCAGGACGTAATTTCAGGCCATCTGCACGACTTCTTTGAAATGAAGCTTCCAATTCTACTCAGTCTTCTTATAGGCACCAAAGCAGGTATCTAGACCATGTCCAAATGTTGTGAGTTAATCGGTTTGCAATAACCTTAAAGATTGTCATCTTGTTAAACTTTACTTATGTTGGTATTTCATTTCCACTGAGATCTGTTGGTTTGAAGTGGAGGAGGTGAGACAGGGAGCTTTTCATGTTCTCTGGTTTTGGGTTCTTGTCAGTTTAAGCACAAGAACTAGAAAGAACCATACGCACACTTAAAAATGAAATTCTCAGTGAAATTTCTAGATGTTATTTATAGCAAACATTCTTTTTTTTTTTTTTTTCCGTTTATATAAAAGCACAGTTACAAGTTAGTTACTTGTTAGTGTAAAAAAGACAAAGGTACAGGTGTTATGTTTCACTGTCACAAATAATTAGTACATTGTAATAGATTTGCCATGTGTAAATGCACTGAAGTCTACTCAAATGTGGCAATACCTTAATCTAAACTCCATAAGAAGTCTTTGAAATCACATGAATTATAAACATTGAAAAACTTTTATTTATGCATACAAATGTGTAACGAAATGATTAAAACAAATAGTTCAATGTATGTTGTATGTTTTCTTGTTTAAATTATTTATAATAAACCACACTGTAAGCTCAGAGTAATGAAGATAATTGTCTACATAGAGACAATTGAGTCTAATGATATAATAAATCATTTACGTTTTCATTTGGAGGATATATCTTATCAGAAACTGTTGAAATCAGTGCTTTTTACCACAGAATAATGACTGTGTTCCTTCTAGCCCATTGTGTTTGCAATAGCATAGAAATGCTTTAGATTGTCCTCTGGATTTTTATGTGATTGTCTCTGTTTGGTTTGAGGATTATGGAATGTTAAATACTGTTAGGATAGAGTAATCCATGTAGTCTGGTTGTCACCTCTGCCAAAGAAACAGATGGACTGATGACCTTTTCAGGGCAATGTTAGATCTATGTGCTTTTGAGTGGCAATGTTGCTGGGAGTACTCTTGATCTCTGAGCTGTCTTTATTCAGTTAATCTTCATTTGTATAACTGAATAATTTTAACAATCAGTGACAGCATTATTTTACTTTTTTTTTTCTTTTTTATATTCATGAAAATATTAGAAATTACCCCCTCCTTTTTTTTTTTTAGTCACCCTATCTTTGGCACATTTGCCACAGCTGAATTTGTCCTAGTTCTCTCAGGTGAACATTTAGTAGCATGAATTTTGAACTCTAGCCAGACATCATACATAAATGTCTTAGTCCACACAGGTGTCCCCTACAGCCTTGGAGCTACATTTCTGTTTTCCAAGAAGTTTCATTTTTGTGTACGCCACTCGTTAGTAACATGATAAGCACAACCACATAGTACTCAATTTAATAGTACTAACAATTTTGTGTTCCATTCATGTACAAATCCGTGGTCATCTGGAACAAATTAATGCCATCTCACTGAGAGATAGGCAATTATGTTTAAACAAATTTTCTAATGACATGAAACAATATCTTCTGATTTTATTTTTATTTTTAATTTTTTTTACTATATTTGTATAGGTGGTGTCTTTCTTATATTTTATATATGCATTAGATTATTTCCTATATTTTTGCAGGCATTGTCAATATACAGCTATGAAAAGGCAATTCATGCCTCTGCTAGTAAGTCTGGGATGTCTATGAGAACAGCAGGATCCTAGTTGCTGATGCTAACCTCAATCATTTCAACACTAATAAAATAAATAAAGTGCTGGTGTTCTCTGTAGCAGTTCTTATACATTTCTTCATTTAGAAAAACATGTTTGTAAAGATACAAGCTTTGCTTTTTTTTTTTTTTTTTTCGATTCTGCTCTAATGGATAGAAAGTATTTTTAAGGTTAGAACTGGGAGATCTCTGGAAAACATTGGTAAGTGAGGTTGGAAACTTGAGTCATATATACCATCAGATGGGTCAGAACAGTTAGCTCAATGTTTTGTTTTTTTTTTTTTTTTTGTTGCAAATTAACTTCTAGGAGTGGTGGAGGTCCCTGGAAGATCACTGAAGTTAGGAGACCATAGGGGTAGTTTGGTTACATTTTAGCATTCCCCTGGCAGGGTGTGGTGTGCAGGATTCAAATATTCAGCAATCCCAGAAGACCAGAGCTCAAGCTTTCCAACTTAACTTAAAATTCAAATAGAGATTTTTTTAATGCATAAATGCATATTAAGAGTTTGGGGTGCTTTCATATTTGAGAATAGTTCATTGTGTTCATGTAAACAGACAGAATAATAAATTCAAGAGATTTTAAGGGTTGTGCCTTAAAGCTAGTATTTTGCTTTCAGACTGGATGTTGTGAATACATTCCAAAATACTTTTGAAATTATGAGAAATGGAGTCATAGATAAATCTAGGTTTGAAGGGATTTCTGAAGGTCATATAGTCCAGTCCCTTGCTCAGGGTAAAGCTAATTGAGCTGCATATTTTGTTTCTTTTTTCTCTTTGGTTCATAGTGAGAGTTTCTTGATCCTTAATAGTTTGTACATCAGAGCTAGTGTGTAGGCTGTCAGTGAGTTTTGTTATTGCTGTCAGTCAGTGCAATGGTCCATGGTTTTTTAGCCTTCTTTAACATGTTTAAGGGCCTAATATTCTAATTAGGAGTAAAATGATCTGAAACACACTGACAGTGTGCAGAATGGCCAAAATATTTAAACTGAAGAACAGCTAATAGATAATCCTAGAGAAAGTTTTCCAAAAATAATTATACATATATAAGACAATCTATAGATTTCTGAAAGTCTGATATTTAGCAAGTCAGATTCAGTGTTACTAAGAGGTTGTATTAAAAAATTAATTAATAATTTTATGTCACTCACCTCCACGAAGTGAGAGCATGTTTGTATGCCTTCCCTTTTGCTTGTGATATGTCACAGCTGTGCCGTGCTGTTGGTAGCTTCTGGCACTGAAAGACAAGATAAAGAATCGCTATTGAATAGTGTTCTGGAAAGGGGAAAGAGAAGAGGCAGCCAGACAAGAATATTCGAAGTTAAAGCTTGTAGGGGAAAGATAAGGCAGTATAAAAAGAGAAGTAGATTAATGCTAGCCAAAGGGGTTAAGATAATAAGGATTTTCTTACAACATCATAGGGAAAAAACAAATACTGGAAAGACTGAAGGGGATGATATTAATCTTATTTAAAATAGCTGAGTTAAAAAGCTTCTTTTTAGGAGGAAGAAATTAAGGGTGATTCTAGAACAATTAAAAAAGTAAGATGAACTTGACAAATGAGAAATAAGGTCATCTGTGGGAAATGGTATGCAGGAATCCAATGGCACAGGGAATATGCACTTTATACTATCAATCTAAGTAAATAACACAGGATTATATAATCTTTTTTTTAAATTTAGTAATTTACACAGTAAAGCTATGGAAAGAAGCTGAAAGGATATCACTCCGGAAATAACAACATGTTAATAATTATCATAACTTTCTGTATTACTACATTAATTTTAATATTATTAATGTTACTCAGCTTTCTTTTGGAAATGTAAAATGTGTGAATGAAAGGGAAATACAAAGAGTACATGTGCATACATATGGATTTTATTCAGACTTCTAGCATGTCCCTTCGAAATTTAATTCAGATTCATTTAGTTTTTTACAGAGTTTATAAAAGTGGACTGTGGGCTATACAAAACACTATTGATTAATAGCAATGAGTCCGAATGAATTCTTATTTGGACTTACATCTTCAGTGGTGATTTAACAAAGGAAATAACCTACCTGATGAAGCTTGCAGCTCAACAATAAATTAGGAGGAAGAACAAATACTTGTGGGCTCTGAGATAAAATAAAAAAGGCTCATATCAATTAGAAATCTGGGCAGGACATATAATAACAGAATTCAGAATATTGTAAACTAATGCTTTGTCTTGGGAATAAATTGAAATAAAATGGGCAAGGGAATTCCTGGAAGCAGTGATGGCAAATGATACTTGAAGGTGATCGCGAAGAGGAAGAGATGTCTGACGGTGATTTGGAGCTTAAAACAAAAGGGCCCTATATAAGCACATATTGAAAATGCAGCTTCTGACCTAATTTTATTGTTCTTCATGGACTGGATATACAGTTACAAGTCATTATTTTTTATACCAAAAATATCACAGTATATCACAGACATTAGAGAAGAGCAGCCACAATGAAGACACTGAAATGAATGGTTTAGGGCAGATTAAAAGCAGTGAAAAATATCTAGCTAAAAGATACCTAGGCACAGTTAGCAGTACATCCCCAAATATTTGAAGGGTATTAAACTACCATTTTAAATCAAGTAGAAGATTTAGAATTAGAAGTAAGTAATTGAAGAATAAAAGTAGAAAATCTGGGTTGAATACCAAAACTAACTGCAGCATATGTTTAGATGTGGTATAATTTTCAAAGCCACAAGCAGTAGCATCATCAGTAGATATAAATAAATTAATTACAATAAAAAGAATTATTCCTCTTATGCCTATGGAGGGGCTGAAGGACTTGGGAAGAGAGGGTTAGAAGACAAAGACCGCACTTTCTGAAGTTTATTGCCTGAGTATGCAAGCTTGAAAAGACAGTGGTAACCATGAGCAAAAGAGAAGGATATTAAATTAGAATCATAGAATTATGTAATATATGGTAAAGTTTGATGCAGCACTTCTCTTTTTTTTCCCAATCCATTATACAAAGGCGTTATTGTTACACCTTCTTTACTCAACAAATATATTACAGTGAATTGCATTATATGTATTATAGACTATAATACATTATGTATACTATATATATGCATTTATATATGTACTCACTGTGCTTTTTCTGTTGAAAACAGTGATCTAGTAAATTCTCATTTTGTATATTCTCATAAATTTGTACATTCTCATAAATAAATATGTTAAAAAAAGGAAACTTTTGTCCTCCTGAACATGACATAATTAAGGTGTAGTAGGCAAAGTCTGCTAATTTAACTCCTAAATTAATTTGTTACTTTTAATGACAGATAAGGATGATCCATGAATGAGAGAAGGACTAGTGAGCATGAATGACAGAAATGTAAATATGGGTAGGAAGGTTTAATAACTCATGGGATAACAAATAGGACCAAGCATCGCTATTGCCCCAGGGTGAGCCGTTCTGTTCATTGAGTTTTCTGAGTATTAAACTATTATTTCAGAATAGAAAAACAGCTCAAGAATTTTGTGTTTCAGTGCTTATAGCAAAACTGAAATGGAACCTAACTGATGCATAGCATTTTTCCTGACTCTTCTGTTGTAAGGTGAATTTTATCCCAAATATCTCTAGCAAACATTCTGGATCTGCAAAACAAACCTAGCATTTCCAGGGATCACAGTTTTCTCATTTGAAAAGCAGGCTTACTTCAGCCTGGAGGGATTTTTAAGGGGTTGCAGGATATACAGAAATCCAGTTTTCTTTTGCAGGAGTTTCTTGTCTGCTATTAAGGTAAAGGCAGTCTTTCAGTCTGCCTCCAGCACTTTTTCTTGTTTGTCTTCTCAATTTCTCATTGCAGGATTGATTCCTTCAAGACTAGAGAAGAATATACTCTGGGGAAAGCCTGCAATGATTTCCTGTGTCACCCCTAGATTGTCTTAGGGCTAAATACACCAAGCGTGTCACACCAAAGCAAAGAATTAATTCCCTGAGACTGAGATCTCGGTAAAAAGGATTAGACAGCTATAGGAATAAAAGAGAACATCCCCAGTTATACAAGAGAGGAGTTTAATTCTTTTCTTACGGCACAAAATAATTACTTTTTAGATGTTTGGAAAAAGCCTGTGTACTTTGAATTTCTTCTACCGTCATAAGGATTAGATTTAAAAGCGTGTTTAGGAGGTATGTTCTTAAATGTTCCACAAGTCAATGCTGAAGAAAACTTTAGATTCTGACATATGTCAGTTGAGTTGTATTGAACTCTAGAAGGTTCACTTCCCTAGCATATATAAAGTTCAAAAACTCTAATGCATGCTTGATTAGTTTGGAGCTACACAACGTACTTTAAATTCTGGTCAAGACACTTCTAGTAAGAGGATACTAAATTAGATATATCCTTGTTAGATCCAGTTGGTATTTCCTACGCTCCTATGAAAAAATGCATGGTGAGGCTGTATTTGAAAAAAGAAGAAATCATTCTTAGAAAATACATTACAATAGATTAAGGTCATGTATTTGTTCACAAAAAAACCTGTGTCTTTAAAAAGGATATGTATTTTTTTTCCCCCAAGGGAATGTGAAATGCCATTTATAAGGACACAATGGCCTCTGAAATGAAAGGGGTATAAAAGACGGACAAATGAGTCCTGGAAATAATATACTTAGATATTGTAAGCATAGAGAGAACTGCTTTCTGTAGAAAATTTTAACTTTTCTGTTATTTTTACAGTACATCATTCAAAGGACCTGCGTACTTTTCAGCTCTTCTCATACATAAGAAATAAACAAACAATACTGGTTTTCTTTCAAAAACAGCTGGAGTCTTTTGCACAGTAGTTTGCTGGGGAGACATAAAAATAAACTTTGTGCCTGGAGGAATGTGTTAGAGTTTGCAAAATGTCAAGGAAATTTCTTTTAATTTTTTTTTTTTCAGCATGCTCTGTTCTGTACAGAAGAACCATACAGAAATTTCTTAATTTAAGAGAAAATAGATCTTTCTGAAGTCTTTGCTGCAGCTAAGTGCCAGATCTCATCTTTTTAGCAGATGTCATTGCAGAGCTCTTTCCAACGAGAATTATATTTTATACTGAGTACCTCATTTACATACATAGCTAATTAGACCAGCAGAGAAACATTAAAACAGCATTTTGACTATATTCTTCATTTGCACAAGTTACTTTGCACTATTTGTTCTTTGTTTATTCTTCTATAGCTAAAGAGAACAAGAACAAAAAAAAAAATATAATCCATGAATGTTAATACAGAACATAGCTGCATAGAAAGAAATAAAAAAAAATCCAACATTATCTTTGAGAAAAAGCAATAAATGTATTCTTTCCAGACTTACACATCTTTCAATAACAGGCTCTTTTTTCTTTGCTGTGTATCTTGGTGATTGTTCATAACTAGAATTCCACTTCTGCGTTTTCAGTGTATCCTCAGATAAATGCTATATTGGGTTTTTGAGGTAAAGTATGAATTACATTTTTTTGTCAATTATTTGTCTGCAGTAAAATTCTGCCATTCACTTTAGATTTCATCAGATGCACAAAACCAACAGAAAGCAGACTTTCATACCTTAATGTGCTCAAAACTTTGTCACATATTATCCTCTCTCCATATATTTATAACTCCATTTCATCTAAAAACATTAGTAGATTTATTAATTTTTAATAGCACTTTCAGCTTCTAGAATGTAAACCTCCTGTAAAATGTCCAGTTTTAATCTATGCTACCATTCATGATACTCAGTCCAAGAGAAGCAGGCTTTGAAACACAGCAGAATTGTGACATTAGGTTTTATGCAAGAGAGTATAAATGAATTTCTTAACCCTTTTTTGAAGAGCATATATTAAAGACACAGTAAGTAAACAAAATTGATCATCAGAATAGTGCACAAGCTGTCAGCTTACATAATATTAAGTCTGCTGGCATATTTTATTTCTGGATAGAGTTTTTATCAAATCTGTTGCTAAAGAAGCATCTTACGCCATCATTTGATTGACTCATAAACAATTTAAGGTAAAATTATTGGCAATTTATGAATCACATTTTTTTTATTCTGAAAGGTTTTACAATTTCCAGAAGTATCATATAATCCTTTTTTAAATAAATCCCAATCTTATTGTAAACTGCTCATTCATCTTTTTCTTCCCAGTGAAGACAATGATAGCGAGATTTGATACACCGAAGTACCGATGAAGTAATTTAACTACTTCCAGATAATATTTATTGACAGAACTCAGGGAATGCTCTTTAACGAGCAAGGTAATAGATAAGTGTATCCTGTCCTTCTCAAAACAAACTTGTGACCCAATCAGCATTTTGTTAAATATATTCTTTTGTAAATATTGTACTATGATTTTTCTTATCTTTTAATCTCTGAGTTGAGTCATTGGCCCATTAGTGATTGCTTACATAAGATATCATTTCTTCTGTTCTTTACTTGAAAGATTTTAAAAACTGTTCAAAGCATAAAAGCAAGTCAGTTCAACCAAATCCTTCAAAACCTCAAACCAAGAATGTGTGAATCACAGTATCTGAGTAGAAGACAAGTGTGTTTTCATTTCACAACCTGAATCTTCATTTCTGTGTTTGTGCAACTTGACTTTGAAAATCCTGAGACACATGAATTTTCATGGCTGTCATTCCATCTAGCTGACTGATTTCTAAATAAGCAGTAATAGAAGGGAATCTTCAGTCTAACCTTAGATGTGGAAGAAACAAATTGCATTATGCCTTACTTTCTTCAAAATTTCAATTCTTTAAACTTAGAGTGTCAGTACATGGAGGTTTGTATGTGTATTAAAAAAATTATTGTAAAAATGTGCTCCTTTTAAAAGTAACATTGGTATCTCTAGTCTTGCACCTGTGGAACTCCCCTAGTCATTGTATACATAGTGACACTACTCTGTGTTCGGTAGATTTCTAATTCAGATAGTTTTAGAGAAAAAAAAAAAAAAGGAATCAGTAGCTATTTTTGGACCACATTTTATGTTGCACATTTTTTAAAAAAATATTTTTTGTACATGCCTATCCTTTATTTTCTAACAATAAATGCATTTATCTCAAGGAGCTGCTCATTAGAATGGTTAGACATTTTTCAGCAGACTATTTCTTTGAAAAATGGTAATTCACTTAAATAGGAAGTTTTGGGGACTGTGTAAGTTTCTGGCATAAGGGTTGGATTAGAGTTTTCTCTTTGGGAATGGATAGAGAAAGAAAGACGTAGTAAAGAGTCAGGAAATGCAACTGGGATGCGAGAGGCTCATGGTCAAGGACATGAGCTTTAATCTGCCCTCTCCAAAAGGCACTAGATTTCTGGTAAATTCCTTTCAATTTCTGCTGTTAAAACTATTTTCTTTTATAAACAGAGATTACTTGTAGGGGAAAGACAGTAACCGATAATAGTCCAATGGTTGGATGACTTAATTCTGGTGAAAAATACTTGCAATTTAGAGACGCAAATGTTGTCTCCCATATTGCCCAGGAGTACTACAAGCAAGTGTAGGAAATTTTATGTTGACTGTGTTTTATGGAACATCTAGGAATGCTTGAGAGTATCTTGTCCTCATGTACAAGTTGAAAGAAAAAACTAAGAAGTTTTAGTTTTAGGTTGGTTTCTCGTCTACTCAATGCTCTGAATTCAGATTATGGTTTCATTATATTGAGTGAAATATCTCATAAAGTTGTTTAAACCAATCAGTTGGTCATTCAAGAATAAAAGGTTTGTGCTGTTTTATCTTGTATTTTTAACAAATGTTTCTTGCTAACCACTTCTTTTCTTAATCATTGTGGATATGAAGAAAAAAAATATTTCCTCCTTCTTGGTATGTGTCTTTTATGTAATTGAAGACTGTGATCACCCTAGACAGAATCTTGTAAAAAACAGTTTAAAAAAATCCTTCACTCCATTATTCTTCCTAGGCTAATTATCTCCATATTTTTTTTCAGCATTTCCATGTAGATTACTTGCTATAGCTTTATAATTCCTTTTTTTTTTCTTCTGGATTGCCTCCAAGTGAACTACCTTCCACAAGAAGTACTACATCTCATAGCAAGATGCAAAACTTAACCCAGCTGTTAGCTCAAACAGATTACACCTCATGTCTCAGAGATGACACAGGTATAATATTTACCTTCCTGAGAACTACTGGGTATTGCTGAGAGGTTTAGTTAGGACTTCAACATGACCTCCAGATTTCTTCCTGAGGAACTGCTATCTTTGAGTCATTCCTCCACCGTCTGCGTAACTGCTGCTTACATGAAGAACACTGTACTTGCCCTTACTCCAAGAAAATAGTGAATTCTCATTGTTTTCTACCAGCTTAGAATTACTGCATGTAATCTTTAGGGTATTGTTATCCAGTGTTATTAAAAATATGAATAGAACCAGAGCCCAGACAAGACCCTGCAGAATTCTGCTTAATAAATCCTTCTATTCTGAAAATGATCCTCTAATCCTCTGAGTACTTTTTCCATTAAGTTTTGCATCTATTTTACTATATAGTAGTTTTATCTGGGCCTTTTTCTTTCTCCAGCTAATTTATAGAGTCATAGAATCACAAAATCATAGAATGGTTTTGGTTGGAAGGAACCTAAACATTTAAAGCTCATCTATTATATAACCCCCTGCTGTCAACAGGTACATCTTTCACTAGATCAGTTTGATCAAAGTGCTATCCAGCTTGACCTTGGACATTTCTAATGATGAAGCATCCACAGCTTCTCTGGGTAACCTTTTCCAGTGTCTCACCAACTTTGTAATAAAAAAATGTCTTCCTTACGTACAATCTAAATCTACTCTTTTTCAGTTTAAAACCATTGCCCCTTGTCCTGTCATTACATGCTCTGGTAAAGTGTCTCTTAATCTTTATTATAAACACCCTTTAAGTTTTGAAAGGCTGCAGTAAGGTCTCTCTGGAGCCTTTTCTTCTCTGAGCTGAGCAACCCCAGCTTTTTCAGCCTTCTTTCATGGGAGAGGTATCCCAGCTCTCCAATCATTTTCATGGCTCTCCTCTGGACCTGCTCTAACAGGCCTGTGTCTTTCTTGTACTGTGGGCCCCAAGGCTGGATGCAGTACTCCACATGGCATCTAAAGAGAGCAGAGTAGAAGGGAGGAATTGCTTACGTCAATCTGCTGGCTGTGCGTCATTTTATGCAGCCCAGGATACAATTGGTTTTCTAGGCTGCAAGTGACCGTTGCCAGCTCACATCTAATTTTTCATCCACCAAAATTAGCAAGTCCTTCTCCACAGAGCTAGTCTCAGTGCATTCATCCTCCAGTCTGTACTGACACTGAGGACTCCCTTGACCCAGATGCATGACCTTGCATTTGGCCTTGCTGAAGTGGAAGTTCATGGGCCTGTTTCTCCAGCCTGTTATGATGTAGCATCATAGAATCATAGAATGGCTTCAGTTGGAAAGGGACCTTAAATATCATCTAGTTCCAACCCCCCTGTCATGGGCTGGGCCATCTGCCACTAGGTTGTTCAGAGCCTCATCCAGCCTGATTTTAGATACTTCCAGGGATGAGGTGTCCACAACTTCTCTGGGCAACCCGTTCCAGTGTCTCACCATCCTCATAGTAAAGAACTTCTTCCTAATGTCTAATCTAAATCTATCCTGTCTAGTTTAAAAACATTGCCCCTTGTCCTATCATCACATGCCCTTATAAAAAGTCCCTCTCCAGCTTTCCTGTAGGTTCCCTTCAGATACTGGAAGGCTGCAATAAGGTCTCCCTAGAGCCTTCTCTTCTCCAGGCTGAACAGACTAAGCTGCCTCAGCCTGTCCTCACAGGAGAGGTGTTCCAGCCCTCTAATCATCTTCATGGCCCTCGTCTGGACCCTCTCCAACAGATCCATGTGCTTCTTGTGTTGGGGACTCCATACCTGAACGCAGTACCCTAGGTGGGGTCTTCCCTTAAGTGAATCAGCTGCATCATGGAGCTTGGTGTCATCCACAAACTTGCTGAGAATGTACAAAATCCCACAGTTTGTGTGTCGTTAATACAGATACAGACCCCTGGGGGACACCACTTGTTACTGATCTCCATCTGAACATTGAGCCATTGATTGCAACCAAATACCAAATAGTTTTGAATACCAAATAGTGTTGGTTTGTTTTTTTTTTCCCAAAATGAAGATAACCAAATTTTTGTTTTCTTACTCTAGATGTTGACAGCTTCGTTTATACATGTTTAGATTTGTTTGTTTTTGTTTTTTTCTACTTGTTAAGCATGAGGAGTTCACACATAAATTCACACACTGCATCTTCCCCCATCATTATTTCTACATCAGCAGAAATAAACTCTGTCTTAGAGAACAGGATGTAATTTTCTACCAAGTGCTGCAGTTCTACTAGTATCACTCAGCCAACTGCTGGCTTTCTCCCTTTTTTCAGATAGGAATACGGAATACAGAGAGGGGGTTAAGATTTGGCATTCCTGATTGTTGGCAAACACTTTGAAAGGTGCCCAATTTGCTCATTCTTAACAGTTAGTGCAGTGAAATAAACAGCATGTAAAACAGCATACAAATCTCAAAAAAAAAAAAAAAAGGATAACAGTATGCAATTTAATGATATAATTTGAACTTTAAGAAAGGAGCAATATCCTCATCAGTTGTATAATTCTGTTTTCATGTAATAAGTGGCCATTTGTCGTGGTATCCCTGTTGATAAGTAATAATTAATATATAATTAACAGTTATGCAGCCCTGAATATGTTGCAATTTATATGTTGTTTAAGCTTTTAAAGTTAATTCCCATTTTCAGTCAAGCAAATTATACTGTAATTTAGGCGTTGTTAGTGTATAGGATGTGTACTGCTCCTCTGCACTGAAGTTTTATTCTATCCTTATTTCTCTGCTGTGAAAAACATTACAGCTGTACTGTCAAAGAGCAGAAACAACACCGTATGACTTCAGGCACGTCCATATGAGTGGGTGCAGAGAGGACCTGAGCTCCTCTGGTTACACTCTGAGCTCTCTGGATATGAGCCAGATCCTAACCCAATGTAACCACCATAGCAAATTTTTGTGCCTTTTTGTAAAGCCCCTTTTGATGGAATGTGGCACTTTTCTAATGTGACTAAATTACTTCTGGCCCAAAAGAGACTCTTGCCTGACTATATGGAGTGTGAATGGCATTCTCTCTGCATCCATCCATATAGATAAGACCTTAGGTAACCAACCACATATGTCAAGTAGCAAATTGGGAACAGAACAAATCATTTCCAGAACCTATTCATCTGAATGTAATGAGCATAAAACAGTTAATTGATTCCTATGAACAAAAGTGAAGATCGAAAACAAAGTGTGGTTTTCCATCTCCACTCACAAAATACATATTTTTTTTCTTATATTTGTCACAGAAGCATCTTTTAGCAGGTTGCATAGGTATTCAGAATATAATTGTGCATGATTTTTTGCTCAATTGATATACATGGGCATGATTATGATGAGGCTTTGACTGTGCTTGTTCATTCAAGTAAGGTGTTTGAGTTTGATTTCTTTATATTTGGGAACAGCTGAGCTAGATGAGCAGAAGAAATCAAAATGCTGGTATTTTTAAGTGCTCCTACTTGCGATACCAAATACAAAGCAATTTCTCTAATGTACAGCCTTGATCACCACTGTACTTCCTTTTAGTAGGGATGGTTAACAATGCTGACAATTGAAATACCTAAAATGAGTTTCAGAATTAGCAACTTACATAAATGTACAAGGTCATTTGTAGGTACTTTTGGATTTGTTTCCCCCTTGTCCCCTACATTGTCTGGAAAGATTGTTAAACGTGTTATATTTGTAATATTTGATTTGATTTCTTCATTAGTTCTTCGTAGCCATAGAATTAAAAAATCCAGGGCTTAGTGCTCATTCAGTTTACCACTGATGGGAGTTGTTAATATGTCATTGCCCACTGGCTGCTTATTACCACTGGCTACCTGCAGGTTATTGCTTGTACACAAAAAACGGAACGAGTGATCAGTCTCGTGTTTTTTTGCTGGTTAAGGTGTCAAGATGGTATTGTCCTACTAGTGGGCCATGACAAATAAATGGGAGTAGTAACCTCCTCAAGAGCTTTGGGTAGATCCAGAAGAAGATTCCAGGCGTTTCCTTTCTGCTTTTTAAATGAATGCTTTCATGGGGTTAGGGCAGAAGAAAACTGTTGCAGGGAAATGCTGGCATGTCTTCCCAACATATATCTATCCAATACAGGCCAGGTTTATGAAGAGTGAATATGGTTTAAAAACAAAACCCCAAATCAGTGTTGGTTAGAGAGACTGTTACACAACAGCAAACATGGTCCTACATTTCTACTAAATAATATTAATCATAAAAACTGTGACAGAAAGGGAAGATGATGGCACTACAACATGCCATAGTTTCCACATTACAGAAGCGTGTGTCCTGTAACCCTTGTCTCTTCGTAACCTCTATATAATGTTATCTCCCTTCTAGCAGGGGTTCAGCTCCCCATGTTGCTTGAATCCAAGAGCGAGCTTTGAGATGGCCCTACTCTATAACTTTGGCTCAGACTGTTTGAAGAAATTTTGAAGTGGTGAGAGAGAGGTCTGAAAAAGTCTGTAGAAAGGTAATGTAAAATTACAGTTGGAGGCAGGGTGATTTTTGATTGGGGGTTCTTTGAAGTTCAAAGGTTCAGAAGTGAAAAGACCAATATGATGTTGCAACTGAATATCTGCATACATATGTATTTGAGATCATTGTGATGGGAGCATTCAGAAGATTAGCAAATCAGGACAGCTTTCAGCTGTAAAACTGGACTTTGCTAAATTAATTCATTAGCGACACATTTCTTGCTAATGATCAGTTCATACAAAATATTTAACCATCTTATCACTGTATATACAAAACTGTTAGTCTTTAATACTTGTATCCTAAGTTATCTGTGAATACACAATACCGTGAAGCTGAAGCTGTTTAATTAGAGTTGATGTCTATGGTCCTGGGTGGTTGTTAGTCACAGGGACCCAGGAGATCAGTCTTGAGAGCTTATTGACAAGAAGAATCAAAATTGAAGTGAGCTTGTCTTTTTCCTCTGATTTTCTTTGCTTAAACCTGATATTTTTACACTATTGCCCTGCTCCCAAAAGGGTCATCTCCTCTACTCCTGATAATGTTTATTTTGAGATTTTATTTTCTCTTGCCAGTCATCCTACTTGTCTGTAGGGGAGCATATTCCACCTATTTGCAGGCCCTTGTACTTATTTTGTCCTCTCTGGCAACATTCGTTATTTGCATGCCTCCTACCTGCAGCTACACCTTTGTTTTCCTCTCTGGTGATCACACTGCTTGTGTACTGTCTGGCTATGCCAGCACAAAGTACCTACATACCACTGTCAGCTGCGCTAATTTAGTATACTCATATTGAGAACCAAGGGAAGCAAATACAAATTATGTCCTGGTTTCTCTGGGACAGAATCACAGGCCTGTCACGGTCTGTAGGCCATTAGCAGTTTGGAGTCGGCCAGGGCAGCTGACTCCAAGCTGGCTCACTGATGTATCCCATCCCATAAATATCATGCAAAGGGGGAATTTTGCTGAGGATGAGAGGTACTTTTGACCCAGCTCTTCCTGCTCTGAGGACTACCTTCCTATTTATGGTGACCACTATAAATTTGCTGAGCTCAGTATAACTTTGTTTCATTTATAGCGGCATTGGTATTAGTTTGCCTGTTTCATTAAATCCATTGTCATTTCAACTCATGAGTCTCCTTTCCTTTTCCCAATCTCCCTTCTTGGCTGACGAGGGGTCATTGGGTGATTAAGCAACTGCTGAAGTTTAATCCTGCATATGAGCTAAATGTAGACACCTGATTAGATTTGTAATACATTGGTGTCACAATGTCAGCAATGGTGGGGAAAAAAAAGGCAATTGTATAGTTAGTCTGATCACCGGTCAACGCGCTTGTGTGGGCTGGATGGGATGGATGACGCAGTGTAGTGATACTGAGTATTTGTTTCTGAAATCAACAGAGATCAGCCTTTTTTTCTTCCTACTGATGCCTGTTGTGCCAGCAAAGACTCCTGAGATGTTTTATTTGGTATGGTGACCATATTAATATTTAGCTGACCATAACACATCTCAGGATAAAAAGCTCTGAAGAAATTAGCCAACAAAAAATGTATATATTGGTTTTCATTTGCTGCCATGTGCAAATAAGGAAACAAACACTTTTTTTTTCTAAGGCTTCCCTATGATTTTTAGATAACATAACCAGTTCTTAAAATTGCTGATCTTTTTCACTTTACTTCACGAAGATCTAATTATAACAAATTCTTTTTTTTTGCAGCATTCATAGTGATGTTTTTAGACCATTCCACTGATTTTTATTTTTTTTTTAAAAAAAAGGACTGAAAACATCCCTCTATCAGTAACTGAAATTTTTTCAACCTACTTGATTAAAATATTACTGTAGTCTAATTGTTATTATTCAACAGTGTATAAAGGATGTTAGAGCAAGTGAATTATTAATTTATTAAAGAAATTTCAGAAATAAACCCCTCATATTTTCAAAGTTTCATAAATTCAATTGACTTTTCTATGTTCATTAAAAAAAAACAAACCCACAACCACCAACAAAAACCCCTTTTAGCCTTCCAAGAACTCATACACAGAAAAAGTGTTGTAAAAAAGCCCCAAACAATAAAATGAGTGGAGCAGATCAAAACCAGTGTTGGTGTTTTGTGCTCTATTGACGGGTGTCTACCTCTTCCTGAGCTGCACATATCAGCATATCAGCAGCTCACCAAAATTGTCTACTGCAGGACTGGGCAGGGACAAGGTCATGGGGCAAGATGTCTCACTGATTGGTAAAATGCTGTTGAAATTGAGTGACACTGATTTCCAATAACAAGTTTTTAAAAAAATATAATAATGGAAAAACTAAAATACCATTTCAGTGCAATTTACCTCTATTTAACAGCTAGGAAAAGTGTGTTATATTAAAAACTTACACCTATTTGAACCTGTGCAGCAAAATAGTAGAAGGGAGACAAGTTGATTTTCATTGCTTATTCCAATCTTTTTTTTTGTTTTGTTTGTGTCCTGGTTAATAACCAGCTACACCTCTTCCTAATACCTAAATTCACATTCCTTCCCTGTTTATCATATAAAGAGGAGAATTTCAGTCAATTCTTCATGTTACTAGAACTATCAAAAGCCCTATCATGAAATACATTCAGCCTTGCATATGTGAGTGAAGCCTCTTAAGGTATGCAGAGGAGCTGCTCTTCAAATAGCTTTGTGAGTGGAGCTGTGTCTTAGTGGAGCTTTTGTCCTTCTGTTGCTCTCACTTCTGTCTGGCACAGTTGTGGCCCCGTGATCTGCAGCAGATTATCCCTGCTCCCCACTTCTGAATTTAATTTCTGGGAAACTCGTAACACTTTAGATGAGGGACTGCTTAAAAGCTCTTTTATGTTTTCCTGGGATAAGTATTAAAATTGGCAAGTATGTGCTGGCTATATTGTGCAGGATACAGATCCAGACAGCTGAGTGGTTGCTTAAGGATCTGAATGACAACTGCGGACAGCTTAATGGATGTTGACGTTACTGCTTCCAGCTCTTTTCACCACCTGCACTGCACAGATACTGGACTGCCTGTCAGTCAGCTGATGAACTGTCACAGCTTCCACCACAGTATTTTACTCTGAACCACCGCTGTAAACCACTGGGGTTCAGGATGTGACTGCTGAACAGCTCAGAGATACTGAGAAAATGCAGGCCGAACTCTCACCAATCACTACAACTTAAGCTGTCCCTAATTATCACTCAGTCCTCAGTTCTGGTCATAAAATAAAATGGTTATTCTTGACTAGAGAAAGACGTTTTGCCTTGCTTTTTCATCAGAGCAATGGAGACAAAAGGGGTGATTTTCATGGGAGCCATTTTACTGCTTAAGAATATTTAACTCATCCAAAATGGAAATCAGAAATTAAACTAATGCCAGACTTTAATGTACATTTAGAAACCTCATTGATAAATCTACAAATTACAACAAAGCAGCAAAATGTATAAAGATTTTAGAGTACAGTGAACTATTTTATCTACTGTACCTAATAATTTTTATAAATTGCAAGGTACTCAGAATAAAATGTCTGCAGTAGGGAGATTTCAGCGAGTTTAATTTTCTCTAAAAGCACGAGTCAATAGCAAAATTGCACCGTCAGTAAATTTTACTTGAAAATCCTTTCAGCAGATAAAAGGATTGTGGAGAAACTAAGCAAAAACTAATGGAAGATTTGGGGAGGGGTAAGAACGTTAGTTGTGTGACCTAATTTGGTGAAGTACAATGATACAAAGAAAATGTTTGATAATGAAAAGCATTGTTTTGACTATTCAGTGTGTTCTAAGATTAACTTAGGTGGTGTCAGTAACTTTCATTCATCGAAGAAAACAGGCCAGTCTCACATAGACTCAGCTTTAAGCGCGATTCTTTAGCTTCTCTAAAAATTGGTAATTTAGCACTTTTTCCTGCCTTTTTTTAAAAAATAAAAGATTATTAAAAAAAACCCTGAAACCCAGCACCCCTAACCAGATAACAGTAATACAGCATTTTTACAGAATAAAATAAAATTATGTGAAAGATTTTAACCTTTCTTTGTTCTGTTGTTTTCTTCATTTTATCAGCTTTAGACAACCCGTAGGCTATTCCAGGATAATTTTTAATCCTCTATTTTTCTCTTGTGAAAGAGCAGTGCATCAGTTAATAATACTGTGGCCTTAATTAGAAAGCTGTGTTTAATCGGGGGACTCTTTATCCCTATTAACAACAGTGACAGAGTAGTAGAAGGTGGTATTCTAATATTAGTACTTCTGTAAAGGTAACTGCTGAGTTGCAGAGAGTCTTCTGAATCTTTGCAAATTTTGCAAATGGATGTCTGAAAAAGACTTGAACCCATGCCAGGAATCGAGTGTCTTTTGTGATATTCCTGGCAATTTGTCCTATTGTGTGGCTGCTGACTTGGAAAGAGAAAACAGGAACAGGCCATAGTTAGGTGATTTATATACTTTTAGATTTTATTACAACTACAGAAACTTCTATCAAAGAAGGAAATAGTC
This sequence comes from Baryphthengus martii, assembly GCA_013396935.1. Lineage (NCBI taxonomy): Eukaryota > Metazoa > Chordata > Aves > Coraciiformes > Momotidae > Baryphthengus > Baryphthengus martii. The sequence continues at coordinate 112,628 of VWZK01018848.1, forward strand.
AGGAGGAGCATGAAAGGGAAAAAAAGCCAGAAATGGTAACTTGGCACCGTGAGCTTACTGAGAGTGTCTCCATTAACCGAGGTTGTAATTTCTTTGTAAGTGACACTGTTTATAATCAGATTTTCATCTTTTTTACTGAAAGAAATTATCTCACCTAAAAGGCTTTCATAACTAACATCCCAAATCCTAACAGGAGTAAAAAGGTCCCATTACATTTGATGGCAGTTGCACATTTTCCTGTCTCTCCAGAAGTATTGGCTAATTCATCGTTTACTTACTTTACCTCTGAATTCTACTTTCCCAGTATATTTTATTTGGGTATAAGATTGAGCATACTCAAAAATCAATTGGTATTAAGGGTGATCTATAAGGTAATTATTGTGTCTAGAGCAAATCAGGATATACAGTAAATTTAATCTTTAAATACATTATGCACTTACACAATTTTTGGAAAAAAAAAAAGAAGAAAAGGATTGTTAATATTATGAAATTAGTAATAGCTAGAGAAGCCTCTAATTAGTCCCAAATACCTGTTATCCTTGGCATAAGTTATCTTTTAAAACAGATGAAATTTTAGGGCTTTTCCTGAGTAGCTAAGAGGAAGGTATTTCCCTATGAGAACAAACAGAAGATGATCCCATTAAGGTATCCAGTGGGTCCATTTAAACATGATTGCTGTCATGGCATTGCTGAGCTTAGCTGTAGATGTGACCACACGCTATACTGCCTGGATTGTTGAATAAAGTCAGAGAAACAAGAAGTACATTTTCTCCTTTAACTGATACAGGAGTTTCCTTTCTTGTCTTAACATGCTGTATAAAAGCGATAGGATTTCAACTCCCCTGATGTGAGGTGAGAGGCAAAGACCAATCTATCAAAAAGTGGGTAAATGGGGAAAGGGAGGATGAAGAAGAAAAAGTGAGCAGTGGGGTTTATAATGCTTTGAGATCAACCTATTTATCAGAGATCAGGAAAACAATGTACAAATTTGTATGATCTTGTATGACCACCTGTTTCCAGAAGACTCCCCCAAAATATCTGTCAGGATTCCTGAATGACCATGAAAAGCTTAAAGACAATGTTAAAAATAGACAGAAGGCATATTATCAAAAATGAGACTTCTTGTTCCTTGCTAAACCTACCTTGCAAATCTCAACTCATCAGCTACTGAACCACTGAACAAAGGATACAGGTGAGACTAATATATTATGGAGTAAGTCAGTATAGAATCATAGAATCATAGAACGATTTGAGTTAGGAGGGACCTTTAAAGGTCATTTAGTACAATATGCCCTGCTAAAAGGACTGTCTTCGTCTTTCTTATACTCTAAGTACTGAAAGGCAGCAGTAAGGTCTCCCCGGAGCCTTCTCTTCTCCAGACTGAACAACCCCAACTCCCTCAGGCTGTCCTCGTAGGAGAGGTGTTCCAGCCCTCTGATCATTTTTACAGCCCTCCTCTGGACCTGCTCCAACAGGTTGATGTTTTTCTTGTGCTGGGGACTCTAGCACTGGACACAGTACTCCAGGTGACGTCTGAAAGTATAAGAACAAGAAGGATAAATTCAGTGCTCTCTCCAGGTGGGAGAGCACCTATGTCGGTTAATGTTATTTAGCCACAAAGACTCCCTGTGTATCTGGCATGAGAAAATCAGTTTACCCAAACAGGCACCAGTTATGATATTTGATCTACTGGATCTCTGTTACTATAGATTTCCTATGAATACATACATAGCCACAGCAAATAATTTTGAGCTACAAACCCAGTGAGTGTAGAAACCTTTGTCCTTCTGCCACGGCTCAGAGGTAGATACTGGTATGTTCGGAGATGGAGTATGAAAAGGTTTAATAAGAAGTTAGCGGAAAAGTTTAGAAGTAATTGCTGTTGAGAGAGGAAAGACATTTTGCAGATGTGAGGGTGGTGATGAATCTATGCTATAGATTTTTAAATTTTGGTTTTAGTTTACTAAAAAGAAAAAGGGGAATTAATGGAAGCAAAGAAGCAATAATGACTCAGAAATCTTTTAAGAGTATGCCTTTTAGTTCAAATTGTAGATATATTCTCCATGTATAAGCTTTGAGAAGGACGAATGCTATTCTCTATCACTTTGTGTAAGGTTTAGGTTGCACTTGGAGGCTTGAATTCTGATTGTGGAACAAGGTTTTTGTCAGCCATTCAAATGTAGACATTGTGTCAGAGATGCAAGGCCTGGCCAGGCACAGGTGCTGCAATAGCTTCTCTTAGTTGGGAAGAGAATAATGAGAAACTTCAGTGAGAAACAGAAGTAGTTGAATGAGTATTTTGACAGTCATTTAATGGTAGTGTTTATAGACACATGCTAATGCAGGTTGAGAGGAGTAACTTGAAATGCTGTTTAAGTTTGTTGCATTCTAAATTAATTGTATCTGCTCAGAACAGAAAAAAACCCACAGCTGTAGGTCATAGTAAGAGTTACTTCTGTAAGAAATTAGGGGGTTTAGAGTTAAAACAAAACTGAAAATGAGATGTAAGCCTTTATGTTTTAGTACGTGAGCTGGTTGAAGGAGACCAAGAAGATGTGAGTATGGGTAGCTTCTGACATTTTCATTCTGAAGTAAAGAGTCAGAATATTGGACTAAAAGGATACTTATCTCTGTCCCAGAAAGTTTACTCTACTCTCCAATACTCTATTCCAAGGAAATACTGAGCTGTTAGGCATGCTGTGACCTGTTATTAGTAGATCATCTTGCATCACGTTCAAAGTTGTGGTTGTGCTTTTCCTACTTCTCCCTTGATCCCTTCAGTTTCTGAGAACTGTTTTACTAAGGCAACCGGTGCCACTGTCCATTCACAAAAGTAAACGGACAGAAAGATACTGCCTGCCACATTATCATCATCTTCTCTTTGTCAGTGCTCCAGAGATGAGCAGCGTGATTTGTTTTAAGCAGTCGAATGTGCCAAATGGATACAAGTTCCCGACTCATACAGCCACACGTTCCTCTTTTGGGTCCTTTGCAGAGTCTCAACCCTTTCCCTACTATGATTTCTCACTCCTGATGTGACAGATGGTGATGGCGTGAAGGTGTAGCGAGAGTGTTTGTTCCTCTTTCTGTATTTGTTCCTTTCAGATGCTCTTAGTAGCTAGGGGTTAAGTAGAATATCAAACATTAGGAGATGTAGTGCCATGATAGTCTCCAGACAGCAGGGGAATTGCAGAAGTGCAAGGCAGCATGTTTGTAATTCACCATAGGAGGCTACATCTTCTCTTTTGATCACCATCTTCAGGAAAATAAAATAAAAAATTAAGATAAGGGCTCTCTCTGTTTGACAGCTGCAGCTTAGTGACAGGGAGGGACAGAAACCTGCTCCTTCAGGAATACGAAAAACCTGCTGTTGACTCACACAATTTGCATTCACTGAGGTACTCTAAAAGTCACAATGTGTTCCCTTTAGCTGTAATCTTGTCCTTATATTTAGCGTTTCGATAACAAATACACGTGAAATGTTTACACCAGAATTTATTCAATGTTAGAAAATTAGATACATTTTTTTAACCGATTAGCTCCTAGACAAGTGTATGATTAAGTGGTACTTCAGATACATTTCGGTTTCCCCATTGCATTTGATATTTAAACATCACACTTGTAGTGTATACCGGTTTGTTTTTCTTCATTTAAAAGCTTCCATTATCTTCAACAATTTAGGAATTTACAAAGCCTTTTCCCCTAAGAGGCATATTGTTGTGTTGCACTTATTAATGAATCCTGCTTACAATAGGTTGGGTTTTTTTCAAAAGGATAATTTTGTACATTTGCCAACCAAAGTAAAAGGACCTCCTCAACGAATAAATAAAATGATTATTTTGTTATGCAGTCATTAAGAACGTGTACTCTCTAGGGATACTCTAATTTTATGTGTGACAGATTTTCATGTTTCTGTTTAAATTTCTTTTGATGGCATTTGTTTGTTCTTAGCATTTATGTCTGTTTACTTCTAGTTTCTAATTATTTCCATCTATATTTTTTTTTCAGTATGGCCTACATACGTTTCTTTTTCTTACTTTAATCTTTCCACTGTTTGATGAGCTGCAACATCTAACATTACATAAAAGTTATATTATTAACATCTGATAAAAGCTGATGTGATGAAAGAATATCAAAGATTAATCCTTGATCTTCCTGATTAAAAATAACTTCACTTACATGGATGATGAGATCTTATACACTTGCAAATTATATACTGAGGTAAAATAATACCCTGTCAAACCTTTTTTTCGTATTATTCATCTTAAACAAAGATTTCTGACCTCTGAATTCTAATATCGTATGTCTCGTGTAAAGTAGTTGTCAAGCCCGAAGCGGCGGCAACAGGCTCTGTGCCGCGTGCTAGACTGAGGTGGAAAAGGCCTTCCCTGTGCCTGGAAAGCCAGAGGGCGGCGGGAGAGACCCGAAGGGGTCCACAGCTCTCGCGTGCGCGGCTCACAGGCTGACGTGGCTGGGGGCGTTGCCGCGCCGACCGCGGGAAATTTAAACGCGGAAAACCCGGAAGCGACGCTCAGATCGTTAACGCCGAAGCAGCGGACGTCGCGCTCCTTGGAACGCAGCTAGCCGGCGCGCGGAGGAAGTGCGCGTACGGAGACTCCTATCGGTGGCTGACGAGCCCTGGGGAAGCCTTTAACTGAGAGAGCAGCCAGAGGGCTGCGCTGGGGAGTGTACCGTCGGTCGCTGCCATCAGGCTTCGGAGCCGGACCGTCCCCGCGACAGTTCGGTAGATCGAGGGAGAAAGAAAATAAATAAAAAAAAAGAAACACCCCCCCAAGCAAACAACGGAAACTCGGCGAGCAGGGGCTTTTTCTCGCCGAAGCCGGGCTCCACGTGGCGAGCGGACTCATCCCTCACTGAGCCGGCCAATCTGGTGAGAGACTCGGGCCAGGCGTGGGCAGAGCCACGGCCACCGCAGGCCCATTAACGCCCAAAAAGCAAGGTCGAGCGAAGGGGTGTGGTGAGGGACCTTCAACTTGCCAGGCTTCTGCTGGAAGTACAACACAGCAGAAAGGGGACAGTCCAGGAGGTTTCTGGAATGTGTGGACGACAATTTCCTATTGCAACTGGTAAGTGAACCTACCGGGGTGGTGCCCTGCTAGACCTACTGTTTACGAACAGGGAAGGGCTGGTGGAAGATGTGGTGGTCAGAGGTCGTCTGAGGCACAGCAACCGTGGTATGGTAGAATTTTCAATATGTGGTGAAGTTAGGAGGGCTGTCAGCAAAAGTTCTGCCTTGGACTTCCAGAGGGCTGATTTTGGTCTATTCAGGTCACTTGTTCAGAGAGTCCTTTGGGAAGCAGCCCTTAAAAACAAAGGAGACGGGGAAGGCTGGGTGTACATCAGAATGAAATTATCAAGGCGCAGTAGCAGGCTGTCCCTACGTGCTGAAAAATGAGCTGGCAGGGAAGAAGGCCGGCCTGGTTGAGCAGGGAGCTTTTGTAAGAACTCAGGATAAAAAAAAAAAAAGTGTATCAGCTTCTGAAAAAGGGTCAGGTGAACCAGGATACATTTAAGGATATTGTAAGGTCATGTAGAAAGAGAATTAGAGATGTGAAAGCTCAGTTAGAACTTAATCTGGCCAATTCTGTTACGGATAATAAAAAGTGCTTTTATAAATACATTAATAACAAAAGGAGGGCCAGGGAAAATCTCCATTCCTTATTGGATGAAGAGGGGAACATAGTAACAGAAGACAAGGAAAAAGCTGAGGTACTCAACACCTTCTTTGTGTCAGTCTTTAACAGAAAGACTGGCTATCCTCAGGGCAGCTGGGCTCCTGCGTTGGTAGACAGGGATGGGGGAGCAGAATATCCCTCCTGCAATCCAGGAGGAGGTAGTTAGTGACCTGCTGTGCCACTTAGATCCTAACAAGTCTATNAGTAGAGAGGGACTTGGTCGTGGTGGTTAACAACTGTCTGAACATGAGCCAGCAGTGTGCCCAGGTGGCAAGGAAGGCCAATGGCATCCTGGCTTGTATCAGGAATAGTGTGGCCAGCAGGAGTAGGGATGTAATTCTCCCCCTGTACTTGGCACTGGTGAGGCCTTGAGTGCTGTGTGCAGTTCTGGGCCTCACACTTCAAGAAAGGTCTTGAGGTGCTGGAGAGGGTCCAGAGGAGAGCAATGAGGCTGGTGAATGGACTGGAGGGAAGGTCTTAGGAGGAGAGACTGAGGGAGCTGGGGTTGTTTAGCCTGGAGAAGAGGAGACTCAGGGGGGACCTTATTCTGCAACTACCTGAAGGGAAGTTGTAGTCAGGTGGGGGTCAGGCTCTTCTCCCAGGCAACTAGTGACAGGACGAGAGGGCATGGCTGAAGCTGTGCCAGGGGAGGTTTAGGTTGGATGTTAGGAAGCACTTCCTCACAGAAAGGGTGATTAAACACAGGAATGGACTGCCCAGGGAGGTTGTGGAGTCGCCATCCTTGGAGGTGTTTAAGGAAAGATTGGACGTGTCACTTAGTGCCATGGTCTAGTTGATGTTGTGGTGTTAGGTCATAGGCTGGACTTGATGATCTCAGAGGTCTATTCCAGCCTCAAGGATTCTGTGATATTAAACCTAGAACAGTAAATAGAATTTTTTATTCAGCTCATAGTGGTTTCTAAGGATATGAAATACATCCTGATAATGTAAAACACTTTTGCAGAAGTGAATATGAATGTCATGTATTCATAACAAATTAATGAAGAATGCTAGACCTAACCTCTTGATAACAGATTAAATTATTAAAAAAAAAGTGATGTAAGTGGCTAAGCTTATACTCAAGCAGTGTCCAACAGTGTTGTTGATCATATTTAAGGAGCACTAATATCAGATTTATCATTGCCTCATTCAAACTAATGATGCTTCTGTTTAGTTTATACATTTGAATATTTCTGTACTGCATATGTACTTCAAATATAAAGATAAGAATGAGACTGTGGGTTTATTTTCAGTTAGTAATTTATAAGCAGCACCTAAGTTATCTATGGACTTCTAACTAATTTAAAAATCCTCTTAATGTCAATTTTTAATTTGAAGGAAACAAAGTATTATTCTCTTGAACATGTGAATAGATGGAGATACTCTTACTACATACATTTCGAATTAGCTAGGTCCATGTCTTTCAGTGGGACTGAGACATCTTAGTGAATAATACTCTTCTGAGGTTTGCACTTAGGAGCTTTTGCAAGTTCTTCTCAACGTAAAACCATTATTTTCTTTTGGAAGGACTCACATAAATCATTATGTGCTGAATTTACAGCGCTGCTCCCATTGTGACACCGGAAGACATTTTGCCTCATAGCAGTGTGACATCCCTTGAAAGGGAAGCATATAGCAGTGATCTCTAGCACGACAGGCCGCTGGCTATCAGCGCAAGGGCACGGGAGGGCTTTTGTTCTATGTTTCTTTATCATTCTTGGTTTGTACTTTGCGCTTGACTAGAGAATTTGGCAGCCATACATATACTCCCTTGAGTGCTGGCTAGGACTGCTGCAAGTCTACAGTGCATTTGCAGAGGCCTTGGAAAAATCCTTTCCACTTCCAGTGGGATTCCAGATACACAGAATTAGTAGTGGTTATTGTTTAACTAATGAAGTCTGACCAGACATCATGTAACACTTCATATATGTTTGTGGTTCGGTATAATGTTTGAAATCATCTTGACTGTAATACAACAAAAATGGTAAGTAGTTTTCTTCAGATTCAGAATAAATATTTTATTCAGCCAAGTGATTATTAAAGACCGGTGCCGAGATGATTTGGGACTATTAGGTCTGAAGAAGTGGTACCTGATTGAGAACCAAAAGTGCTACAGTCACACAGTAGCGAATGGGTGGGGTAGAACCCCTGCCAATACCACACCATTGATAAGCCTTTGTATGAGTTAGGAATTGCTGCAGAGTTTTTAGAACTGGAATCTGTATGTTTCGGTTCATGAAATATAACATATTAATGCAGCAAATCTGAACAGATTAGAAAATTTCTTTGTCCGAAAAAGAGCTTCTGTAGTGGCTCCCGTGCCCAAATCTGTGGCTCTTCCAGTATTTTATGTCTTATTATGTGTAGGTTCTCTTGGGGTGTTTAAAAACAATTAAATGCAGTGGACTGTGTTTATGTCAGCATCTAACTAACTTTCCAAATGCAGATACTTGTTCTGAATGTAGAACAAACTAATTTTTTTTCTTAGCCTGTCTGATTAGTTCTGTCTCTGATTTGCTCTGCTTTTGAGTTTTGCTTTATGCTCCATGAAGGAGACAGTCTGACTCGTTTAATAACTTCTGCTTTCTTTTAAAACTACTTAGTTTCAAGTGTAGCAGAATTATTGATGGGAGTATCAAAACATTTTAATATACTTCATTTCAGCCCTGTCCAAAAATATTATTCAGAGATTGAAAATAGAAGAGGAATTCTTTTTTTCTGACCATTTGAGAAGTGAAAATTGACGTTGTTGATCATGGAAGAATGTGATAGCACTACGGACGTGTTACCTTTTGCTCTAGATGCACTCAAGGCTTTTACTATGTTTCGGGTCATATGCGACTCTGTAGATAGATGTGTGCGTTTCATCAGATAAGCAGATTTTATGAATGTGTATAACGAATGACTGCGGAACCCATGTGCGACTCTGACAGACTTCTGCAAACACTGATACTTCTCCCACTCTGTAGTATTCTATGTATGATACTTATGCAAAGAGGATTGTTTAAAAAAAACCCACAAAATATTATTTGTTGTCCATTATTACTTTGTAATGCTTCAGATGCCTTATTTTTCAAATATACAGCTGCAGACATATTAGAGGGACAAGTAAAAATCATTGTGTCACTGTATAATATGTTTATAATGCTGTATTTCACAGACTAAAGGCTGAATTTATGACCATTTTTAATACTGAAAGTAGGTATTGTGTAACTTGTGCTGAGGCTGGGATATTCCTCCTAAGGATAATAATTTCACTGTGAAAGCTTGGTCACAGGATTTCAAACCTGTCATTTTATAAGCAGTAAATATTGTTTGTTTCTGCATATTTTAGTTCAAATGTAGTGGGATTTAAAAAATTTATTTTGGTTGTATGTTTGAGGACTGCAGTTCCAGACTGAGAAAAAAAATAAAACCCAAGATCCATGTCAGGGCTTCTGTTTTCCCTAAAAGACAGTATTTTCAGGACCTGCCCAGGTGATTAGAGTATCACACACCACCCCTACAAGCAGTGGGCAGACTTCAGATAACTGAGAATGAATGAAAAATTTCTATGGAAATACCGTCCTCATTATATAGTGTGTGTATAGACTCTGTAATTTTCGTGTGGCAGAGATAGAACTCTCTGTATAATATGTAACAGATACTTTGTCTATGTGCCACAGTTTGACATGGCAATCCAGTAAATATTTGAAGGGAAAAGTGTTATAGCTCAAAGATGACAAGTCACCTAATTTAAAACTGTAGGTAGAACACGCAAGGAAAATTATATCTAGCCTTAGGGGGTTCTTCCCAAGTTTTATTTTGAGTTCATTGGATTTTTCCATAAAAGACATATCCAAATTACATATTCATTATATCTTAGCTTTTCGCAGTGGGTACCTGTAGAGTAAGTGGTAAAAGACTTCCACAGCATGTTCATTTTTAATGAGAACAGAGCACTTACATTGTGTATCACAATCAAATCATTCCTCATTCTGTAACAGGACAACTACCAACTGAGCTATTCTCACAGAATGCCTCTTTTCTTTGGGCTAAGAGGTAATCTGTGCAAATCACTCATCAGGTCTTGGTTATGCCCTGTGTACAAATTGCAAGTCTAGAAAAGAACCATACTGTCAAGCTGGTGTTCGCTTTGCCTATTACTTAGGACTTTCTAAATAGAGATTAAGGTTCTTGTGTCAGTTTTCAGGTATTGATCACTTCGCTTTCTCTTTCATATATGGATTGTGATTGAGTGCTTATTAGATATTACCTGGTATCTAAGTCTGTGCTACTAAAATACAAAGACTTCCTGTACAATGTATATCAGAGTTACATGTCTCAGAAAATGATTGAGAAAAGCAGCATGCTGAGCAGGGAGCCTCTGAGTTAGCCAGTAGGAAATGCTGAACACAGAGATAAATCTTCAATTACATCTCTCTCTGAGATTTACACACCTTACTCAGCACTACTGGAAAGCACTACTATCCTCTTGGGATTTCAGTCCTGAGTAATTTCCTGACCTAAGAGTTTCTTCAGTATATTAAATAAATAAAGGGACTTTATACTTTCTTTCTGGGAGCCACCTTGGTGCCTTCCCAACTATCTTCAATAGCCTAATGTTTAGTTTGTTCAGATGTCAGAGGGGTTCAAACTCATGTTTCCATTTTCCAGGAGAGTGGCCTAATGATCAGGCAGTAGATGTGTCTGGGATGGGGCTAAATTTTCTGTTCAGTATTCCTCATGACAAATATGTTACTTTCTACATAAAGAAATTAAAGATCTTGTACTCAAGAAAAAGTTGCTGGGAGAATCAGCCCTTTCAGTCATCAGTATGAACTAGAGTTTCATTACTTTGGATTTAAATATCTATTATTAAATGATTGTATTTAGTAAGTATTAGTGACAACATCAGTATTTTTCAATCTGCTCTTAGTTCTTATATAATAAATTCGGTACAATATGTAGAGAAGAAGAAAAATCTGCTAACTGTTTCTAAACCCACTTTATATTCCCTTTTCTCTCTTTTTTTTTTAAATGAGCACATTGCAAATCCTTCTACTATATGCTTTGGACAAACCCCCCTCGTCTCTTACATCCAGACATGCAGAATTGTTCTGTATATCTTTTCTAAGCAGCAGCAGTATTGTGCAGCAGCAATAGGTAATTAAAACATTTTCAGTCATCTTCTTAGCCCCACTTCGATTTTCTCGTGGAAAGAGTTTGCAAAATGATCATGGGAAAGCAGCTGAACACAAAGGAATGAGAGTTAATAGATCTGCCACAGAAATCCTATGTAAAGGCATGTTAAATACTCTTTTCCTTGGTATCCTGACTGCAAAATTGAATGTTTACTGAAAAGCTGTGACAGTGAACACTTAGAAAATTAAGAAACTGCTGTCTTCTGAGGAGGTCATGATGTCTAGGCAACCTATGCAAGCAGATATTATAAAGAAAGCAAAAGACACACAAAAGACTCTTTCTTATATGCTTTCTAAGGCATATTCCATTATCAAAATAATTATTCAAGAGTTTGAAAATATATATTTTTTAAAACATTAGTGTTTTGAAGATTATTAAAATTAGCATGTAAAAAGAATTCAGCCACAATTTACATAGTAATGATTTATTGTCATGAGAGCTGTGCTGCATTGTACTGTCACCTGGCTGGTGGTCATGTTTGTGCCAAGGTCATCCACATCTCTTGTTTTGGCTGAGCTGGTGTATTCCTACTGCTGTAGACACTCAGAGAACTTAGAGCTGATACTTTGCTGTGGCAGTTTTATCTGAGTACCCATATTTAATTCATGATCGATGACATCATTAAAGTAAGCCTAAAACAGAATGAATGTGCCATCTTATTTTGCTTTGTTTTTCTTTTTAATGTTGGTCAAAACACAGTTTTGAAGACATAGGATTTATGACAGTTATAATTTACAAAGGAAGATATTTTCAACCATTTGGGAGTGAGTAGGCCAAACAAAATTGTTACCATCTTCTGAGTCATTACTTTCTCACTTGTCAAATAGTGCATAATACACTAATGCAGGGATCTTGAGGCTCCTTAGCCAGGAAAAAATTCATTAAATTTAGTGGAAATTTTTCAGTGGAAGAAATGAAATTTTTTAGGATATGAACTTAGATACAAAACCATTTGATGGGCCTTGAACCACTACTCACTGGACAAAACTATAACAAGAGTTTTAAAAAATAGGATATAGGGGTTTCAGCCATTACCTATACTGTTTAAATTTAAGGCATGGCTTTTTTTTAACATGGTATTTATTATAGCTGTGTATCATAATGTGTTTGGTTTTTTATTTTAAGTCAGAATATTTTTACTATTGCTCAATGTGTTACCAATTTAATGACACACTTTTTGTTTGTGTGGCCTACTCCTGCTATAATGTTTGAGCAATGTAGTAGCTCAAATATTAGAATATTAAAAGGATGATCTTTGAGTCAGGTAGTCCTAATCTCAGTACAGCAAATGAAAGAAATGCTGGAGAAAAATGTAGCAATTGATATCTTAGTGAATATTTTTTTCAATAAGATTCCGTTCAAAAGATTTTAGCAGATCATATCTACTAATATTTTTACATTGATTTTGATTATACAGATGATGAATTTCTTATATATACCAAAAATGCACTAATCTTTAATACTCACTATAATAGAAGAAATAATATGTTGCATTTATTCAAGAGACATCAACATTGTGTCAGTTATCAGGAGCAGTTATTGATTGCAACTAATTGTAAATCTGTTATTGAGAGTTCAGTATCTTTACTTATAAAAAACATTTTAGCGTATGTTACAGTAGCAGCCAGAATTCAGCCAGCAAATAGAATGACCTTTATAGACCTCTCAAGGTAAGAATAGTTTTCTGTTGCCTTTTTAGTTTAGAGAGCATTTTTGCTTTGAAAAGTTAATCCGATTGCTTTAGCTTCATGAAGCACCCCTATTTCTGTGTTCTGACAAAACAGCCATCTTATAACGTGAAAATAATTTCTTTCAAATAGCTTCTTTCCTTTTTGTCCTTGTTGTTGAGTAGTCTTGGGGAAAAAAAATATGTGCTAGGATCACTGTCTCAAAGTATGGAAGACTCCTTTCAAAAGAAGTAATACAACACTTGAATTACATTTCTCTTTGAGTAGAGAAACTTCATTATGAAAGTGGTAGCCAGGTCAAACCTGTTCTGTCATTCTGTCAGTCATTAGGATGCTTTCAAAACCAGCTAAACTGAATGAACTACCAAATTCTTGTGTAGGTGCAAACTGTGGGAAATCAGTGAAAATAATGAAACTGATTTTATTCTACTAAATTATCAGAAAGATAACAAGTGTTAGATTATATTTATTTCTTTGATATATAGATTCCATTTATTTCTGTTTTCTTGATGCATAAGCTAGCTGGAGATTGATTCTGTGTCATGAATGCCTCATCTACACCCTTAGTAGTTTGTGGAGTTTGAACAACTCTCTGTCTTACCTTCCTGTTCTGGAGCAGATAGGCACTCTGAACCAGCACCAGGTTAAGACTGTTTCTATGAAATGTTAAGCAGGGCAGAGCCGGTATCATGCCTTCTGCCATCTCTATGGTGAGAGCAACCTTCATGCATGATTTGTAGAGTTATGGCTCACTGGTTGTAGAATGAGCATTCCTGCCGTGAGGACTGGGAGGAGAGAGCAGCTGTTGAAAATCATAGCATTAAATTCCCAGCTGAAAGTTGCACTGAAGTTATTCCTGCTTTAGAAAAAAAAAAAAAGGAAAATGACAGATGTTCTTCTTGATCTCAGTCACAATGAGGAGGATGAAATTTTTTTTTTAATAACACAGTTTTTACTTCGGAATATTTTACTACTGAAACTATGACATAAGACACTTGATAAAAACAAACCAAAACCAACAAAGTATTCTGTCTATCCTCCTATAACTCTTAGTTCCTGCTTCCAGACCTTCCCTAGATCTCGGCATGGCTTGAATTACTTGCCTAGAACAGAAGAGCTGCAGTCTGTGTAAGATAACTGATGCTACTTTCTGTTAGTGTAGTTCAAGTCTTATGTCATTTTTTTCTCTGAACAATGAGTGAGAAGTAAAATGAACTTTCTTTTTTCTTCTGCTGTTATTTATTGCAAGATGGAAAGAATAACAAGCTGTTCTCAGGTTGCGAGGGTTAGCTCTTCTTTCCTGGAGAATGCCATAAGCAAGAGATGAGTGGCAGAATACTCCAGGGTGTTCCCCAGGAGGGAGAAAGGAAGAAGCAACTCCGAGTGCAAAGGCAATGAAAATTCAGGACACACGGGCATGCTGTCATAAAAATGGAGGTACCATGCAGAGTTTTGGTCCGTCCATGCCACTGTTATCCTCCACTGGTGGACCTGCACGTGGTTTTAGCAGCAGCCATGATATTGCTGTTCAAATCAGGCAGCCCTGACAGCCTGTGGCTGCAACGTTCTGACTCCTGCCAGTCTGAATTGTCTCAGAGCTGTACGGCATGTTTGTGCAAGAAAAACAAAACAAAACCTTGAGCAGCAGAATACTGCTTGTGTTTGCATTTCTTTGTCTGAAGCACCATTTTGACCACTGCTGATGTCACTGCAGCAACAGTACCAGTTTCCATAGCAGTTAATACTGCAGCTTATACGGTTAAAAATCTGATACAAAGGGAGAGACTTTAAAACGGCTACAATACTTCTGCAGAGATTATATTCCCCTTTGGTATATCTGAGGGTTTTGTTTGTTTATTTTATTTTTTTTCCCTTGGAAAACCATTAGGGAGATGATTCGGTGCTTTGGTTCCTGCATGGCTGCATCATTCAAAACTAGTGTTTGCTAAGAGCCCGTTGAAATTTGCATTAATTACTTAAATACTGTTGTGCTCAAAATCTTGTCTTGGGCAGAAGAGAATACATCATATATACATAGAGAAAAGGATTTGTTGTTAGCCTAACTGAAACCTGAACAATCACACTGAAATACACCGAAACGTTGTTTTGTCCAACTATAATAATGCAGCTGCTTTTAGTCCCAATGTAATGCAGTACAACTTCAGTAGGAATAATACCCTCAAAAATATTATGCAGTAAAACTTATGAATATCTACCTATTCTCTGTGCTGTTATGCTGGTCCTCCTAAAGCCCCTCTGAATGCCAAGGTCAGGAGCACCAGTGCCGCTGAAGGGGGGATTCTGGAGCATCTCAGGGAGCTGGGCCTTCCCCACGAGGAGCTCAGTAGCCCCTTCTCTGTAAATCAAAAACATGAGATGTTGGCAGAGAAGTAGAGAAATGGCATCCCTTTGCAGTTTTGACATTCATTTTTGCCAGATTTGCCTCATTCTGATCCTATTACTCTGGTCAATTTAGCCTTGTGTTTGGTGTATATGGATATATCTAATCCACTATATTGCTTTTACTTCCTAAGCAAATCCGAGGTATTCACATCATCTACTCTCTTTTTAGAAGCCTGGTTTAGTTATTCTGAATTGCTGTCTTACAGGCACGTCTGTCTTGCTGTATGAGGGTGCATAGAATTCAAATTTCTAATTTCTCTTAATACGGTCTGCAGTGAACCACATAATTTCCCCTTCTCTCTCCTCCTATGAGTGATTCATGCAGTTTGATAGAAGTTGATGAATTAATGTTGCTAACATCTTACCAATTTTGTCAAAGAAGTTTTCCATAATTCATTCCTTATATGACCATCCTGCACAATTTTAAATCATGATATTGCAGTCTGAAACAGTCTGATAGGCCTATTCATTTTTACAGAAGTTCAGTGACTTCAGAATGAATTGGAAAGTGTATAAATGAATAAAAGTCCATTTTCATAGATCCAATTAGAAAATTGGAATGAAATTACTTAAATATTGATTATTTTTAATTCCTTATGAAGCAGGAACTTTGAAATGGTATTAGCAACCTGAGACAGACAGAATATGTGTGTCTCAGTATTTTGGATTCTACCAAAATCAAAATGAAAGTAAATTGTTAGTGTGACAAGGGAACTAATATGATACTGTAGCCCCCCCCCCC
>VWZK01018848.1:128383-143268 GCA_013396935.1 Baryphthengus martii
CCAGAAAGATATTGCAAGATAACCTTTGGGGGAAAAAAAGAGGATTAATTAGTTGAATTGTGGAGGACTTGTTTCTTGGTGTGTCAGAGACAGCAGCTGTATGAAATTGTTTCAGCAAGCAGCAGAAGAGGCCAAAATATTATTCTTAAAAGCAATACTCTGTGAAAGGAATGGGGAAAAGAAAATGAAAGATAAGAGAAGATTGCTTAAAAAAAGCTGGTCAATGTTTCTGTCAACATGAAAAAAATAACACCTCTTGTAATGATGTCACCTTTGGGGAAACAACGCATCAGTATGCAATGTCTAACAAACTGTGCAGGAGACATTCATCCAAGAGAAATGTCATGCCCAGAGGTGCTGCAGTTCTGACAGGTTGAGAAAAACATTTAAAGTCAGACAGGAATGCTCACTATCATGGAGCAAGAAACTTTTTCCTTTTTAGCTTCTCTTCATTATACCTAATCTGCAGTATTAAAAATACTTAAATGTTTAGAATTTTATGCATTTTTATTCATAATTGTTATTGTAAATTATGGTTGGAGGTTAAAATATGTTGGTAATGAGGTTAAATTGTTGTCTCCTGGTACATTTCTGCCGTTCATGAAGAAAAATGAAAATTTGCTTTAGGCAAGCAGAAAAAAAGATGACAGTCAGCATTTTAAGTCAAATTGTGTGTCTTTAGAGAAAGCCATGCCACAAAGTTTTTAATGTGAGCAGTGGGTCTGCACAATGGAGTTGTTTTCTTGTAACAACTACATTCAGCTATTCACAAAACAAACTTTTTTGACAGTTTTTTTTTCTCAAAAGAGTTTTGAAAAGGTCAAAGCTTTTTGACCTTTTCAAAATGAAAGACCTCACTTTTTTCACCAGCAAATGACATTTTGAAAAATAAGCTAATCCTAGTGAAACAATTGTCTTAAAGGTCATAACCAAATGACCTAGACAAATTAAAAAAAAATACTTTGTGAAAATTTCAAATGTTTTCTCTTTTACATTCTGTTAAAAGACAGGAAAGATATTTGAGATTTTGAAAGCATTCACAGGATGACAAGAGAATTCCTTTTCCAGCTGCACTGTAACCTGGTGGAAGATTCAGTTTTTAGACACGTGAAGTTCAACAACGGCAAGTGTAGAGTCTTGCATCTGGGAAGGAACAACCCCAGGTACCAGTGTAGATTGGGGACTGACCTGTTGGAGAGCAGCATAGGGGAGAGGCACTTGGGGGTCCTGGGGGACAGCAGGATGAGCAAGAGCCAGTAATGTGCCCTTGTGGCCAAGAAGGCCAATGGCATCCTGGGGTGTATTAGAAGGGGTGTAGTTAGTAGGTCTAGAGAGGTTCTTCTCCCTCTTCACTCTGCTCTGGTGAGACCACATCTGGAATATTGTGTCCAGTACTGGGCACCTCAGTTCAAGGATAGAGAACTGCTTGAAAGAGTTCAGCGCAGGGCCACAAATATGATTAAGGGAGTGGAATATCTCCCTTATGAGCAAAGGCTGAGGGAGCTGGGTCTCTTTAGCTTGGAGAAGAGGAGTCTGAGGGGTGACCTCATTAATGTTTATAAATATGTAAAGGGCGAGTGTCAGGAGGACAGAGCCAGGCTCTTCTCAGCGACATCCAATGACAGGACAAGGGGCAATGGGTGCAAATTGTAGCATAGGAGGTTCCAGACAAATGTAAGGAAAAACTTTTTCACGGTGAGGGTGACAGAGCACTGGAACAGGCTGCCCAGAGGGGTTGTGGAGTCTCCTTCACTGGAGACATCCAAAACTCGCCTGGACACGTTCCTGTGTGACCTACCCTAGGTTCCTGCGCTGGTGCGGGAGTTGGACTCAATGATCTTTCGAGGTCCCTTCCAACCGCTAACGTTCTGTGATTATTTCTCCACCCAATGAGACTAATCAGATCAAGTTGTTGGAGTTTTACAAATGAGTTTCTAATACCTCTAAGGGCATATCTCCATCACCTGTCTGGATAACCTGTTCTAATGTTCGACCACCGTCACAATGAATTTGTACATAAAGTTGGAATATCCCGTGTTTTCCATGAAGAAAACTGAGAGAGTTGAGGTTGTTCAGTCTGTAGAAGGGTCCAGGGAGACCTTATTGCAGCCTTTCAATCTTAAAGGAGACAAACAAGAAAGGTGGAGAAAGACTATTTACCAGGGCCTGTAGTGGCAGGGCAAAGGGCAATGGCTTTCAACTAAAAGTGAGTAGATTTAAACTGAATAAAAGAAATAAATTTTTGGTGATGAGGGTGGTGAGACACTGCTTATCCAGAGAAATTGTGGATGTCCATCCACAGAGGTGTTCAAGGTCAGGCTGGATGGGACTTTGAGCAACCTGATCTACTGAAAGATATGCCTGCCCGTGGCAGGGCGATTGAACTAGATTATCATTGAAGATCTCATCCAACCCATATCATTCTAGGTCTCTATGGTTCTGTGTTGCAACCTGTGTCTACCTGTCCACCTGTAAGTTTGTCTCTGTCTTTGATGTTGTCTGTAAACTTTTCAAGACTGAGCTCAAACCCACCGTTTGGGTTCTTAAAAAACTTTAAATACTGTTGGCCCTACTATTAATCCCAGGGATGCCTCTGGTTAGCCAGCTGCCACCTGACCTTTGCACCACTAATTGCAACCCTCTGAGGGCAACGTTCAGACAGTTTTCTATCCACCTTTTTACCCACTTATCCAGTCTGTATTTGTTTTTTTTTTTTGCTACAGAGATATTGTGGGAAATGGTGTCAAAGAGTGCCTTGCTAACATCAAGACATGTGACATGCACTCTTCTCCTCACCATGTAACATGTACCACTTGATACAGTCTCTCTTAAAGAGCATGATAGACTACTATATCTCTTGCAGTAGTTTTGAATGGACAGTGCTGCACTGAGATAGCTTGGAGAAAGGCAATTTAAGTTTTTCTATGTGAACCTTTATAACTCAGCTCTCTAAATTTCTTTTTTTCTTCTTTTAATACAATCCGTTTAAATTAGGGCCTCAAAGAAATTACCTTTCAATATTTATTTAAGCTGCTTCCGAGAATGAGTGAGCGTTGGAATTATAATGAAAGTTTGTAAATTTGTGAGATATGTATCAGTTTTATAACTGGCTTTTTAAAGAAGGATAGCAAATACTCCTACTGCACTAAGAACTATGATATTATCAAAATTGTAGCAAGAGATGTAATGTTCAGGGCTATTTAGCTTCAAGTCTATATGGCTTTTATGTTAGATCTCAGTAGTGGCAGTGTTCATTATGATCGCAGTAGGAAATGCACTCAGAGTCCATAAGGTATTGCTGAGAACACCATTTATTGGAGCCAACAGAAAAATGGAAAAGAGAATAAATAATCCCATGGTCCTTCAGATGTGAGAACCCCAGGTTGTGCGGGATCATTGGATGGACCTCCAGCCTGGGCACAGCACACAATGCAGATCCTATCTGTGGAGAGGTTTTCCAGAATTGTAGTCTTTAGAGGAGTTCTAGTATCTTCTTGGAGGAAAACAGCTCTACTCATCATTTCTACAGTGAAAGAAATGGATGTTCACATCAGAACTTGCTGCTTCACTTTAAGGCAAAAAGACAGAGACCTGGTGTAACCACCAGTGTTGACTATGAGCTGCCTGTAGCCTCCTGTGTTTAAATTAGTGATCTGTTTATCCTGCAGCCAAAGGATAAGGGCAACACAGCACAGGCCTGAAAGCCATACTGTGTATACAGTGTGGTACAGAGCAGCACAGGCCTGTGGCTACTCATGTTGCCTGGTATGTGGATCATTAACTCCTCGATGTACAATAGTCTTTTGGTTGGGATCATTACACGTCCCACACTCCATTTCATGTTCTTTGGGCTACTTCCAGCCATTGCTGTGAAACAGTTGTCCTTCTTCCAGCTGAAGATCAAGAGGAGAAGTACCAAATGAAACTGAAGTATGTAGATGATTTATATTCTTCAGCCCTCTCCTTGGAGAATGTTCTCATATCATCTTTGCTATGTCTCTTGTCTTTATGTGAAATGCTAAATAGATAACTGTAATCCCAAACAGTGTATTTTTCACCTGTATGGAGAAGAAATGAGTGCCAAATGAATGCTACAGCTGAATTTGGCGCTCGGCTGCCTATTGGAGAGGAGTGAATGCGCACTGGTTGGCTTCTCCAAAGAAGACAAAAAATGTTGAAATGAGAAAAAAGGAAAATTGGAAAAATTCTGTCATTTTCTAATCTAACACAAGGGTAGTTACCAAGAATTCCAATAAAGAGACACAGATGAAATTCAATAAAGTAGAAAAAGCGTGGACTAAATTTTTGTTTTGCAGTACTGTTGATCTACTCTTGTCAGATTAGTGACTGTAATTTACACACTACAGGGAATAGACGAAGGAGTAGTTCGAATCAAGTTTAGTTGGTAGCAGGTTTATTTGTCTATTTTCTTTTTTTCTCCTTCCAATACACTTTTTACTTTCCCAGTAATTAACTTCCATGGGTATTTAATTTAATTCTCCCTGCATCAGCCTTTCTAGATTATTGTTTTTCCAATATTTATTCCCTGTATGATGGCAGTCCTGGCTTGTTCAATTATCCTTAAGGGTGTTTCGGTTTTTCTTACTTTTTTTTGTAGTGTTTTACAGCCAAACACTACAAGTTTGATTAAAGTGGTAGTTTGGTCTGACTCATTTATGGACTTTATGTGCCTTTTTCTCCAAGTGCTACAAATTAAAGCTTTTTGTGGAGAGCAGAAGGGGGGGGAGTTGTTTATTTATTTTGACATGTAAGGACTAAACTTAGTCTTTATGCAAACTTTAACTGAGATTGATGAGTAACGACTGCAGTATTTGTATCCAAATTAATGGATTTTCGTGTTCATGCCATTAGTACCTGCTAAGAACAGTGAAATAAAGTGTGCTGCAAATGCAAAATTATATAAAATCTTTTGTCTTACATCTTGATGGGTTTGATATCTTAAAATGCCATAAATTCCTGTCAGAAGTACTTAGTAGGGAGAAATCCAGTTCAGGATTAGGCTGTAGCAATGGAAAGTAGCTGCAGAAAGAACAGCAAGACAAAGGCTAGTGTGAGGTTCAGCACATCACAGCCTCTCCTCAGCTGGTTTTGGTGACAGATACCCTGCATTCTTCAGACTGGGATGAAAGCTGTCCCTTTCCATACAATAGGCCTGTGGACAGCAATTCCCCTCTGAAAAAAAAAAGGTGCGCTAGATCTTCTGAATCAAGAACATTATGCTCAAATAAAAAAAAAGACAGGCTTTAATTACTTTCTTATTTGAACAACAGTAAACAAGGGATAGTTCTGAAGAAGGAACTGAAAATGAAGAAATGTCTGAGAAAACAGAAGAGTTTTAACTGTTTAACTTAGTAATATATATACATTTAAAGCTCAAACTTATCCTCGTCTCAGGATGTACATTTACTTTCATATGTTTGGTTCTCATCTTTAATTGAGGAAAAGGTTTTATAATATGTTTGTAAAATTCTGATTTTTTGTCTTCTTTCTTAAAAACATGTCTATTGTGTAATGAATGCTGAAAATAGTCTCGTTCTTAGTCTCTGAAAAATGCTACTTCATTTGTGAAGGAACAAAATCATATCTGCAGATTGAGTCCAGAGGCTTAAAATAATGACTTGGCATTTGGTTGATTGGTGGACAAATGTTGAATGACTGAATCATTGCCCCTTAAGTTAAATA
The DNA here is from genome assembly GCA_013396935.1 of Baryphthengus martii. NCBI lineage: Eukaryota > Metazoa > Chordata > Aves > Coraciiformes > Momotidae > Baryphthengus > Baryphthengus martii. The sequence goes on from VWZK01018848.1 coordinate 134,087, forward strand.
CAGAAATACTGCAGATGTAGCTTTTGCCAGTTATGACTTTCAGATAATCCTTGGGACTCCTGTGCCTCCAAATGCAATTGTCAACTGACCCAGAAATATCATGGCTGTTTATGTAATTAGGCAGCTCACTCATGTTGGTATACACTGCAAGCAAATGCAGTAGAACACAGAATAATTTTCTTTAGTTTGCAGTTTTAGTAAGGGGTTGTTTGAGTAGCACAGAAGAGGAGGGACGTTTTTACTTATTCACAGATTTTTTTACGTGACAGATTCTCTTACAAAACATGTATGAGCTCAGTGACATTTTGGACAGATCTGAACACAGAGCTTTTCAGAGAACAGAAGTTAAATACCATGAAGTTTGTAATTATTTCAGAGTTTGCTTTAAATCAGGAAGGAAAAATCGTATTTTCTCTGAGAAAAATGCTGAAAAAAATCTTTTGACGGTTTTAAATCTTTAGTTGTACTTTGATTAATAATCTGGGCAGAAGGTAATTAAAATCAAATTGAAAAGCTTGACTTTTTTTAAAAAAAGAATGTTTCAGAATTGGTTGTTTGCCTCTTTCATTCTGGAAAACATTGCAGTGACATTGCAAATCATGACTATTGTGAAGAGAATTATCTCTTCTCAACTGCAATGCTGACTTCCTGTCATGGAGGCATCCACAAATCAGGCAGCAGCATCTACCTGAAATGCAGATTCATTGTAACCAAAATTACTCGACACTCCTTCTGACAAAATTAAATTAGAAGTTCAGATGTCAGTTGGGAATATACTGCTGTGCAGCTAATTCCTAACCTTTAAGAAATATTCTTTCTAGAAAAATGATCTAAAATCTGTGCACACTCACTCGTAAAAGGGGAAACCTCCCGCACAAGGGTACCTAAAAGAGGTTTCTCACCCATAGGGGGTGAGGGCTCACTCAAGGATATATCCAAAAGACAGGTGTGAGGCTCACTCAATCCACCAAAGTATTCTTGGACAGCATCTCGTGTATCCAAGGGGAGGATTCCACAACTGCAAGGCCTGCTTGCTCTGAGGGAACCCACTCAAAATTGGCTCTCTTTCAGGGCTGCATTTACACTCTAATCGAGTGTGCACTCTGGTCATTCTAACTAGTTGGGGGCAAGCACAGGACAAAGGCAGGCTGAGGGCCTGCGCCCTGAGGTCCTGGTTAATCACTGTGAGGTGCCATTTAATGGCTGCGAAATGAGAACCGATCTTTATCCGGTCTTTGGCAAGCCTTGGCCTTTATTAGATTGTTGTCAGGGCAGCTGCACCTGTCACAATTCCCTATGTGAAGGAAAAAGGTAGTAAAAAAAAACGTTATAAAAAGTTAAAGAAAAAAGTGGCTTCTTTATTTACCCACAGTGGAAAATATAATTGATATAAAGCAAAATATATAGAGAACTGCATGAGATGATAAAGAAAGTTTAAGAAGTAATTATTCTAAAGGATGAGAAAGCCCGTGTATGTTGAATTGCTTCCCCATAAAACACAGAACATCAGCCTTCAAATGTACATGAAAAGCTGCCACCAGTTTTTGACAAGCATAGATATGAGCTAGGTACAATCTGCAATTTAAGCTATATGTTCAAATCCCTCCCACATCACCCATGGAATAATCTGTCATCAAAATTTATGTGTGTAATTACTAAAAAAGAAATTATTGATCAGCTGTTCTCTCAGACCAGGCAGTACTGAGTCCACTGTGTCAGGTGGACTTGGAAGGTAAACTAAGGTACATTGGAAATACGTGAGACTTCAATGGCCATGACACATTGCTTAACTGAAGCTTGAGGGATTGAGGAGAACCAGCATCAGTAGTTGTACATAATCATGTTTGAAAACTTTACCAAAGCTGATGATATGTTGTTTGAAAACAGCAGGAATAATGAATAGCCTCATTCTAATTTGTGATGGGAGGATCTATCAAAATGAATAGCACTTTTATATCTGTTAGGGGATTTTCTGAGCTAAAGAGAATATGTTACAGAATTACTTATGTGGATTTTTCAAAATGATGATCAACAGGGTAGCTGTAGAGCCTGGACTTGCTCTCCAGGCTCCACTGGCTGTATTAGCTTCCCGAGGGCTATAATCAGAGCTTAGACACATCACTCAAAAGCAGCCACTTAGATTTCCATATACTGATCTGGAGCTGAGTCCTAGACAAAGTGATGAGAAATCCTAACTGCTTTTTTTTTAATGTTTGAAATGTTCAGATGCTTGTGTGAGACCATTCACTGTTTCAGTGTGGGACCTAACCTTGCTGGTCTCCTTTGCTGGTGGGCTTAGATCATGCGTGTTTTGAAGGGGCTTCTAAAGGAAAAATTGCCTTCTGAAGTGTACAAGGAAGAGATTATTTTTTTTTTTTTGCTATTCCACACTTTAAAGGTATTTTATTTAAGAATGAATATGAATCAAGCTCTTCTTGTTATGTTTTGTTAGTTTTCATCAAGTCTGTTTTTGTGATTTTCAGCTGTCTAAGGTTACTCAACCAGAATGGTCCCTTACACAAAAGAATTATTCCCTAGGGCTATGAATAGCAGGACAGAGACCTTGAACCAGACTCTGAATTCAGAGGGAGCTAACACAAAGAGAATGCAAAAATGACACGTCTGTGACAATCTGTTTTGCCAAGCAAATGGATTGCAGTTAAAATGTAATGTTTTGTACTAAATGGAGCCTTTTTAAGGAGCTGGTCTCCATTTCTGAGTATGAGGTGCAGTAATCAAATCTACAAACTAAGAGTGAGTGGATCAGCCTGTAAGATATTATTTCCAGGTCAAGAAAATTCAGCAGTTCTCTATAACGTGTACCTTTTCCTCTCCATTGTGTCATCTTGTCATGTCATGTTTTTTTAAAAGATGAAACGTGTTAGAACAATGGAATAACTCTACATATGTTTGCCATTTTAGCTTATGTTATCTCATCATCTTTGTTGGCTCCTGCACTTATCCTATCCCTCCTCTTAGCCATGAAATACACTGATCTAATTGCAAACTGGAACTATCACCAAAAAAAAAAAAGTTCTTGTTAACATAGGAATTTGAGTGTCTGCTTCATAGAAGCTTACTGGGTTTGTGTTTAAATTTTAGGCACATGAATTGTACTTAGCATTTTAAGATGTTTCTTTCATTTTTTTTATTAGGATAATATCTTTTATGCTTGAAATGATGCGGTTTTTTTGTTTATCTATAGTAACAGCATGGGTGATAACTATGTTCAGTGTAATGGTATTCAGCCAAAAAGTAACAGACTTAATCAGTGGGTAGTGAGCAGAAACCGTTTGAATTAATTAGGAAATAGGTATCTAACCCTGGTGATGCTGCTACATTTGCTGCCTGAAGCATACTACCTGCGTTATTTTCTGCTGCTGTATGTCAGAAGTGGAAGGGAAAGGGGCATGCAGTGGATCTTCACATGCTGATTTGACGATAATTAATCAAAACCTCGTAAGAAGCACGGTTTATGTTGGCTGACATCATCATGAGTAGCAAGGGCCTGTTAAGTGTCCCAGAATACTTCTAAATTCACAAGATGCATTCTGTTAATAGAATGCACATAATATCCAGAGGGGGAAATACTCAAATTTCTGAAACATTTCAACTGAGAATACTGCAGCCTTACTGCACCTGGAATTATGCTTGCCAAAGAAAAGAAAAATCTTAAGACGAAAACACTGAGATATATCCTACCAAAGGCGTCCCTCTGAGCCTAACTGAAGAAACTGCATTTCAGTGACCCTCATATTACTGCCAAGGTCATCTCGTCATCCAGCCCCTTGCTTCTGTACCAGATCTATTCATGCAAATTAAAGCTGCCTGCAGGCCTGCTGCATCTTGCAATATGCACATAGCTCTTCAAAGATTTCTGAATATGTGCAAGTAGATTATTTGGGTTAACTTTCTTTTCCATTTTTTCTTTTATTTGTCAGTTTAAGATTCATGTTACCTCCACTCTCCTTCATCTCATACCATACATCCAATTTACACATTCTACAGGAAAGAATGACTTTTTTTTTTGATCTAAAGTGAGATGTGGTCAAAGGGAAAAATTACATCAAGGGTGGAAGAAAGCCTAGAGAAAGCACTAGGATGCGTCTGCCACAAAAACTTAGTGTATATTCTGGTTTGCTTTCTTGAACGGTTTCAGTGTTTGTTGTTGCTCTCATAATTTTGTTATCACAGCAGCAAAGTAAGCAGCATTTTGAATTTCACTTGGTATAAGCTATGTTAAAATTGTGTTGTTGCTCATTTGTGGTTGCATAGTGACTAAAACAGATGTGGCTTTTTGGGCTGAGCTGTGCTCGTGTGCTTATAAATTTGGGATTGCTCAGGGGGCTGATGCATTTGAAGGAGGTGGCTCAATGTTACAGCAAAAAAAAAGCAGAAGTGAGGGCAAGGAAAGTGCAATATAGGTCTGAGTGCTGAGGCTATCTACTTAATATATACTTTTAATCCATACATGTATTTATTTCCTCATGTCCCTGTAGAGACATGCAGCAGAACATGCATGCAGAAATCATAATAGAGCTATGTTCCACGACAGAGATATCAGGCAGCTGAACTCAGCTTTTTGTGCCATATCATGAAACTTTTGGAGTTAGCTGTCAATAAGTTCTTCAAACCTTACCTTATAGTAAGGGCATGGTAACCTTAAGGGCACAGTGTGCTTTTTTATAGGCTAATGAAACAAAGGTTACTCTCCCATCATTATCCTTTTTACCTTTTTGAAAAGCTGGGAAACCAAACAGCATGAAAGAAAATTAACACCAATGAATGGCTAAAATCAGACACATCCAGTTAAGAAAACAGACTCTTGGGTGGAGGTCAGGGTTAGAGAACCTTAACCCTCTTGAAAAATAAGATTGATTTGTTTCTGACTGGACATTCGCTTTGAGCTTCCTCTGTAGCTCCTCCATCGAGAGACTTAGTATCTCAGGGCATCATAAAATGGATTCACCTTCTATTTCCCATTCGGGACTGTGATAAAATCACTACTTGAAGCCCCGTTTCCTTCTGAGTTCTTTTCCTGCAATGAGTTTCTTGTAACTGTTTCAAAGACATTTCTGAAAACATTATAAGCTGTTCCTGTTCTTGTGGTACTTTGCCCAAGTAATTTCCAGTGATTCTTGGCATATCTCTATGTAAAGTGATCCCTACTTATAAACATAGTCAAGAAAATGCCAGCATAACTTCACAATCTGAGCAAAGCTTCTTGGGAGTTTTGTCAGTGTTTGGGAAACAAGCTCTTTTGCCTTTGCCAGGCAAGAAAGCAATCCCAGCAGCCTGGCAACATGTGACTGCTCCCCTGCTTGGAACTCAAGTTTTCAGGTGGCCTCCTTTCCTCAGGTTTTGCAAAAAATTAACTTGGTTTCTGCCTGCTTGTAATACAGACTATATCAGATAAGGAGACTGGAAGAAAGTATGTAGTTGCTTCTTTCTGGTATTTCTGTTTTCATTTCAAGCTCAAGGAATGTCAATCTCTAAACTGGTTGCAAATTTTAGATGCAGTTTTAAAAGCAGGTAGTAGAGCTTAGATAAAACTAAGTTTTCTGGAGAAAAAAATCCCAAACCAACAAACAAAACCAAACCAAACTGATTATTTTTAATTAAATAAACCCCAAACCATAAAAAAAATACTTCCATTCAGATGGAAGGCAATTTAACTGTTTTGGTATATCAAGTTGAAATGTTTTGCTTTAGATCTGTTGGTCAACTACTTATTTTTCTTTGAGCAAGTATTTCAGGAGAGCTAAACCTGTGATGTGTTTTGTCCCTGGACTTTAGCTGTCAAAATCCATTGTAGTTTTTTAGTGGGTTGAATCACCTCTTTGAGTTAGGGGCAGGCCACATCTGTGATGCAGCAGAGCTTTTGCACTTCTTTTCCAAATACATTGAAATCAGAAGCATAAATGATTCTCAGACTACTTCTGTATCATTGTTAGTAACTCTCTGGTTCCTACTGTTTGTTGTATGAAGTCTGAAGACCATTAATGAAATGGAAGTGATTTAAGTGGTCTGAGAGTTTTTTCTGTTGGAGGGAATAAAAATATAGAGAACCATGGTAATTGAGACTGACTTGAACCTATACTAGTTGAAATGAAATATTTTAAATTGGAAAAAAAATCCTTTCAATCATAAAGTGGGATACTTTGTCATATCCATACTGTCACTAAAAAATGAAAAAGAAAAAAAAAATTAGATTAAACAAAATGTTGAAACAATAGGATTTCCTACAGGATGGCAGCTCTTACTTTCTATAGATTCCAGTTGCATCCTTCTGCTCAACTTGCTAACACTGAAGGAATCTGATCTTGGAAATAATAACCAATTACTGAGAACTTAATTATTGTCGCTAGTGTATGCTTTTTTGGTCAGATGGTTTCATACATGACATCTGAAATTATTTCAGAAAATAGTTAAATTTCCTGTAGCTTACATTTGCTTTTGTTACGTGGTGTCGAAATTATTGCTAATTGAAACAACACACAAAATCCAGTACCTGAAGAGGCCCTTCCAGCAGCTGAAGGGGACCCTTCTAGTATCTGAAGGGGGCCTACAGGAAAGGTGGAGAGGGACTTTTTATAAGGGCATGTGGGGATAGGACAAGGGGCAATGGTTTTATACTAGAGCAGGGTAGATTTAGATTAGCTGTTAGGAAGAAGTTCTTTACTATTAGGGTGGTGAGACACTCGAAGGGGTTGCCCGGAGAGGTTGTGGACACCTCATCCCTGGAATTGTTTTAAGACCAGGCTGGATGAGGCTCTGAGCAACCTGATGTAGTGGGAGGTATTTATGCCCATGGCAAGAGGGTTGGAACTCGATGATCCTTAAGGTCCCTTTCAACTCAAGCCATTCTGTGATTCTATGATATCAAAATGGAGTTTTAAATTGATTGCGCGTTTTGGTTTTTTTTTTGTGTTACTGATCTCACTGTCTTTGGGAGCATCTTTAGTTGATTAAATACGCGCAGTACTCACACAGATCCCTAGTCCCAAAGTTGCAATAGGCTGAGTTTAAATAGCTGGTTTAGGTCCTCTACTGCATTGCTGTTAGTCTGTACAAATAATACAAGCATTATGGAAGACACTGTCTTATCTTAAAAAAGAACTTAAGCGACAACTTGACTGTTCACGTTTTCAGGTTCATCTCAAGAAAGTAATTTGCAGTAGGGTGCACACAACCTTCAGATGAATCTGATGGCTTTTCTGTTTTAGAGAAGAGTCAGGCTTTACATATCGCACTAGGGCAAGATGGAGAGATGCTCGATTGTCCTTACCTGGCAGGAAGTGTTAGACTAATGAAGTCTAGAAACTTTACTTGTGCTTTGTTAATGTAATTCTAAAAACAAGACAGTCTGTTTAAAATAAATGTAGCATCACATTTTTGTTTAAATGATAATTTTGTACATTTAAGCCATAAATTTTATCTTTAAAAGTTTAAGGCTTTCCTTTACAGTGGGTAAGATGTTCCTGCTTTACAGACATATGCACATCTTTCTTTCTGCTACTTCAGCACTCCCTGTAATTTAATACCCTTCTCAAACCTATGCTTGCATCATCAGTGATGTTTTATTCACGAACTTTAGTGGAGCTTTCCTATTAAGGTACAAAAATCTTTTAAATTTTTTTCTTCTACAGTCGTACTGCCAGATCAAGCACAATACACCCACAGCCTTTCTAGACAGAGAGGACAAATTGGCTTATCATGAAAAGCAGAAAAAAAGCCCACAAAGCCAGAGCAGTGCAGTGAGGGGGAGTGCTGGAGTTGTCCGGAAGAAAACTCTGGCAAATAAGTGCTTCCCACGCTCAGTCTGCTGCACCCCTTCTGCTCACTCCACTGGAGAGAGGCAGCAATGGGACAGCTATGGCCAGGAGGAGGAATGGTAATGTAGAAGAGAAGATATGTTATTACAATATCATAAAAAACCAAAGATAACCAAAAATACATGTCCACAATCAAATCACAGATGGAAACAATAGACAGTACCTGTTTCCTAGCCTGTAAACAAACATGCATTTCTGCTCTGATGATACTCTACTCATGCATTAGTACACTTGTGCCAGTTATCTAATAGTGCTTTTCAGTGGTTCTCATGTTTCCTCAGGCATGAAATGAGTCCTGCAGAAGTTTCCTTCACTGTTCTGTTGAGCTTCTTTTGTGAGGGGAAACTGCCCATGCTCCACAAGGAAAAATACAATCCTTCTACCCATTCAGGATGAAAAAGAAGGGAAAAAAGAAGCTTGGTGTGTAGGAAGTAAATTATGTAACCCTTTTATACCCTCTAATTTGAAGCTTTTAGAAAAAAAAAGGCTGATGTAGCCAGTGACAATCAACAGTCTCTGCTACAAAATCGCCATGCACTTACTAATGTGTGGGCTTGTTATTGTCAGAGCTCCAGTTGTGCTTTCAGGTAAGAAATTTTTCAATTTCTGGGCATATTTCTATTATAGGAAACAGTGAACTAACTAGGCAGGGAACAGTGTAGGTAGCCAGTTCCCATCTTCCATAGTTGCATCGTTAAATAATCATGCACACATTTAGCACATGGTAGTATTGGAGCTTTGAGGGTCTAAGGACAGAAATGTGGGAAGATTTGTAAGAAAAAGGGAGATGAGGGGATGGGGGAGATAGAGCTGAGCTTTGAGACATACAGACAGGTCTAAATGCAGATGAGAAGTGCTGCTGTAAGCTCAACTTAATTAGATCGATCAGCAAAGCAAGTCGGTGTGCATTTATGTGGCCATTTTAATGCAGATTGGACCTCCCAATCATCTCTACTTACTCTGCTTGATCCATGGTAAGGAACAAGCTCAGAATTCCTTCCAAGTATTCCTACAGATTAAAAGCAAACCTAGGGATGACCTCCAGGAGTGCATCTTAATACTTTGAGCGTGTTTTCTTTATCATACTAAAACTAACACAAAGTAGTCCTTCAAAATGCTTATACTGTGGACACTGAGTCCTTTGCACTAATTATTTTGTTCAATAGATCAACTTCTTCTAAACTACTTAAAAATATATATAAACTTACCATTTAAGTAGTTTTTCACAGCGTATATTTTAATTTTAAGCTTGCTGCCTCTGCTTCTAGACAAAGCTTACGTGCCTGAAAACATAGTGAAAAAACATACATCAGTTTGCATAATAATAATGATAGTAGTAATAATAAT
>VWZK01018849.1:0-49131 GCA_013396935.1 Baryphthengus martii
AACCTCTCTGGGCAGCCTGTTCCAGGGTTATCAACCTCACAGTGAAGAAGTTTTTCCTTATGGTGAGGTGGAACTCACTGTGTTCCAGTTTGTGACCATTGTTCCTTGTCCTATCACAGCACCACTGAAAAGAGGCTGGTCCCTTCTAATTGACATCCACCCTTCAGATACTTGTAAAGATTAACAAGATCCCCTCTCAGTGTTCTCTTCTCCAGACTNTTGTAAAGATTAACAAGATCCCCTCTCAGTGTTCTCTTCTCCAGACTAAACAGTCCCAGGTCTCTCAGCCTTTCCTCATAAGACAGATGTTCCAGTCCTTTTGTCATCTTTGTAGCATTGGACTTTCTCTAGTATTTCCCTGTTCCTCTTGAACTAGGGTGACCAGGACTGGGCACACTACTCTAGATGTGGTCTCGCTAGGGCAGAGTAGACGGGGAGGAGAACCTCCCTTGACCTATTGGACACGTTCTTCTTAATGCGCACCAGGATACCATTGACCTTCTTGGTCACAAGGGCCCATTGCTGTCCCATGGATAACTTATTGTCCGCCAGCACTCCCAAGTCCTTCTCCAAAGAGCTGCTTTCTAGCAGGTCAGCCCCTAGCCTGTACTGGTGCAGGGGATTATTCCTCCCCAGGTGTAGGACCCTACACTTGCCCTTGTTGAACTTCATTAGTTTCCCCTTTTCCCAGCTCTCCAATCTGTCCAGGTTTCTCTGAATGGCAGCACAGACTTCCGGTGTATCAGCCAATTCTCCCGGTTTCGTATCATCAGCCAACTTGCTAAGGGCACACTCCATCCCTTCATCCAGGTCGTTGATGAAGATGTTGAACAAAACTGGAGCCAGTACTGACCCCTGGGGAACACCGCTAGCTACAGGTCTCCAGCTGGACTCTGCACCACTGATAATGACTCTCTGAGCTCTATTGTTTAGCCAGTTGTCAATCCACCTCATGGTCCCCTCTTCTAACCCACACTTCCTGAGCTTACCCACGAGGATGTTGTAGGAGAGTGTCAAAAGCCTTGCTGCAGTCAAGGTAGACAATATCGACTGCTCCCCCTGCATCAACCCATTCAGTCACTCCATCGTAGAAAGCTATCAGATTAGTCAAACATGGCTTCCCTTTGATAAATGCATGCCAGTTTAGAGTAGATATTAGGAAGAATTTCTTTACTGAAAGAGTAGTCAGGCACTGGAAGGGGCTGCCCAGGGAAGTGGTGGAGTTGCCATCCCTGGAGGTATTAAAAAAATGTGTGGATGGGGCACTTCAGGACATGGTTGAGTGGTCGTGGAGGAGTTGGGTAGAACTTGATGATCTTGAAGGTCTTTTCCAACCTTAGCGATTCTATGATTCTATGACCAGTGTCACTCTTGAAACTGTGACATTGATAGAATGACAGTTCTGTTTCCATTCTTTTAAGGAACTAAGGTTTCTGTTTGTCTTCAGATAAAGTGAGCTGCATCATCTGAAATGAGAATTTGTAAAACAGGAAAAAGCATCAAATAGGAAACAAAAGCTTTTATTTCATTTTTTTTCTCAATACATAATGGATTTCTCAGAAGCCTTATTGGAAGAGTAGAAATATACAACCACTCAAAAAAAAAATAAAATAAAATAATTTCCATTGGAACATAGGAATTTCAATCGCATCAGCATTCTGTCTATCTAGCAGTTTATCTTTTTGACATGTAGCAATTGCTGCTTATAGATGGATATACAAAGCAAAAGTAATGCAATCTCTCTACAGGAGAAGTAACTCCCTTGTCTTCTTAGAAATTCAGTAACGATTTGACAAGAGGATTTCTGCTTTTTCTAGGCTCTTTTATCCAAAGATTTATATGACTGTAACTTTGAATGCCATTAAAATAGAATGCAGCCATCACTTTGCCATGTTTGAATTAGTTCTATTCAGAGGTCTGTTTTTAATTAGATTAGATAATTCTGAAAAAAACTGAGCCAAGTCATGGTATGTCTGAACTGCAGCTTAAAAGCAAAATTAGGTTCAATGCAGTTTTGTTGGTAGCGCTTCATTGACTGTGAGAAGCACGTGAAATGTTTGAACTTGAAGGTTGAATTCAGTAGAAATATCTAGAGACAGTCTTTGGGAAAGATTTTAAAATCCGCCGTGTAATTCTCTTTTTCCTTGCTGTTCTGATCCTCTACTTGAATAGGCCAAAAGACTTACATAATGGGGATTTTTGCAGCTTTTGATTATAAATCAGTGCCCTTTCATGCTAGGCCATTGACATATACTTAGTAAAAGATGCAAGGGAACAAGTTTTTCTATATTAATCATGATGAAAACAGAGAAGCTTTCCGCCCCAGTGATGAGAGCCGTGTAACTAAAACAGCAGGAGTCTTCGCACTCTGCAGCTTCTAACACACTCCAGAGTTATTTAATATATCAGTGTCAACCTTGAACTATTCTCTCCAGGGATTGTATCATTATCTTTATAAAATGCAACTGCATGGTGTTTGTCTAATGTGGCAAAATTTAATCTCAGTTTTGTGATTTTATTTTTTTTTTATATGTTCATGCTGCCAGCTCTCCCGTTTAATACATAATTTGTTTTCTGATGTTCTGTTATTTTTATATGAAAGTTAAACCGTTATGTGTGTTTGGGTTTGTGTTAGTGGTTTTGATTTTTTTCTGAATGCAACATAGCTTTTTGGGGAAATAAGGCTTATGAAATTATATTACTTACTATTTTTGCTGTGTCAGTGTGGATGTGCCTGCGGACTGGATGAGTGTGATGACAGGAGATTTAAGATGTTTCAAATAACTTTTACAGTTCAAATTCCTGGAGATTTTAGGAAACTTGACTATAGTGCTAAGAATTATCCTCTAAGTCCATCAAGTGAGGGTAAACTTACAGTATCATCTTAAGACTTCAGTAACTATCAAATACTATCAGCAAGTCGAGGGAGGTGATCCTTCCCCTCAGCACCAGCACACAGCTGAAGTGCTGTGTCTGGTTCTGGGCTAGCCAGAATGAGAGAGATGTGGTACAACTGGAGAGAGTCCAGTGAAGGGCCACAAAGATGAGTGAGCTGGGACTGCTTAGCCTCAGGATGTGAAGGCTCAGGGAGAATCTCATCAGTGTGTGCAAAAATCTGAAGGAAAACTGGAGGAAGTGGAGCCAGTCTCTCTCCAGTGGTGCCCGGTGACAGGACCACAGGCAGCGGGCACAAACTGAAACGCAGGAGGTACCATTTGAACATCAGTGTGGGGATGACTGAGCACTGGCACAGATTGCCTGGAGGCTGTGGAGTCTCCATCCTTGGAGATTCTTAAAAACCTTCTGGGCATGGTCTTGGACAACTGTCTCTAGGTGTCCCTGCTTGAGCAGGTGGGTGGGTTGGACTAGATGTCCTCCAGAGGTCCTTTCCAACCACAACTGTTCTGTGACTGTGACAATATATCTCTGCGATGTAAAGCAACTTCAAATGTATAATGGTTTTGTAATGTTACAGCTACATAAAACTAATATAAAAAATATAGTTGCTTTACAGTATTAAAGGAATGCACATGAAGTGCTTGGTGTTTTTTTAAAAGTATGTTGATGGTGATAAGCGTTGCAAGCAGAGCTACTGCTCGTATTCTGTTGGTATCTAGAGTATGAAATTGCCAACTGAAGGAGTAAGTATTAAATCTAAAACTGGATACATTTGCTGTTTTGATACTTAAATTATGCTTTTTATCATAAGTCCATTTAACACTGAGGTTATTCATTAGTGTGAGCTTCACCTTCCTTCTCCATTTCCTGAATGATAGAGATAATGGGATTGATTCTGAAGTTATTTAAGTGTTGTTATAAGTCAGAGGTGTGTCAAGTGGGGTTAATGATGTTACGTTCATGCAAGTGAGTGAGAATCAGTAAATTGAGTATAAGAAAAATGCATTAGGCTAGGAGAGCAAAGACTTAAAAGTAGGATAAATCTTGACACTGAGAATGTAAAATTTAAAAAATGTATCATGTGGAAGGAAATATTGAGTGATTTGGCTTCTCTGATTTGTCTCCTTCCTAAAAATTCTCAGTATCTCTGATCTGGCTAACCTTTACTGTACACTGCATACCACACCAGACTGATGATGTAGGATGTACTATTTTCACAAATGTATTTTAAACTGTTTTTATTTTAACAATAGGAACAAACTGGGCTTGCATCTCATTTCTTTGATTATTATTTTTGCCAGTGTTTTTTAAAAATTCCCAGCACTACACCTTTTTATAACTAGGCATGTAAACACTGAGAATATTAAAGAAATGCTGTTAAAAAAAAAAAAAAAGAAAACAAGAAACAACGACAGATAGAGTTTAAAATTATGTCTGCACATCATTTTGATATTTGCATTAAAACATAACCAGAATCAAGTCTGGTAAAGGACTGGTGAATAATAATCTTATTTCCAAGACATCACTGTTGGTTGGTTGTAGTTTAGTGTTGCCAGTTCTCCATGTTAGTAGGTTTTTGCATCTTTCTCTCCAAGGCCTGATTGCTCTCCTTCATTATTTGTCTCTTCTATTAGATTGTTGCTCTGCTTTTTATAAACCTCCTAACTCATTTCCCACTCTCACAGCTAACAATTATCTGACTGCTGAAAAGGATGGTGAGATGCACTCACAATGTGCAGAATAATATTTGAACATGTTCTGCCAGTTGCATGCATAAAAATAAGTTATCTGGCCACTTCATTGCTGAGAAAACTTGAAGCACTTTATTCCCCTTTAAGCATGCTATTCCATTTATATGTTTCAGTTACAGTAAATCTTGTTTCATTCATAATTTTCAAATATATGCATGAAAAGCAGTAGCCATTATTCAATTACTTATGACTGCCTATGAAATGAATATTGTACAAGTCTCTTCATTGTATTTTTTTTTTTAATTTCAATATAGCATATACAAAAGTGTTAATTCTTTGTGTATTTGAAGAATGATGGTCATTTGGAAAACAGAAGTATAGAATCACAGAACTGTCATGGTTGGAAAAGACCTCTAAGATCACTGCCTCAAACTGTCAACCCACAAAAAAAACCAAACAACCAACATAAGAAAACCTAAACAAAACACAAAAAAACCCTCACCTCCAGGGTGACTCCATTACCTCTCTGGGGAGCCTGTTCTGGTGCCTGACTACTCTTTAAGTGAAGAAATTCTTCCTGATATCTAATCTAAACCTCGCCTGGTGCAACTTCAGGCCATTTTCTCTAGTCTTGTAATTATTTATTTGAGAGGAGAGGCCGCACCCACCTTTCAGGTGGTTGTAGACAGCGATAAGGTCTCCCCTCAGCCTCCTTTTCTCCAAACTAAACAATCCCAATTCCCTCATCTGCTCCTCACAGGACTTGTTCTCCAGACCCTTCAGCAGCTTGGCTGCCCTTCTCTGAACTCACTCCAGCAACTCCATGTCTTTCCTGTAGTGAGGGGCCCAGAACTGAACACAGTACTGGAGGTGTGGCCTCACCAGTGCCAAGTACTGGGACACGATCACTTCTTTACTCCTGCTGGCCACATCATTTCTGATACAGGCCAGGATGCCGTTGGCCTTCTTGGCCACCTGGGCACGCTGCTGGCTCGTGTTCAGCCAGGTGTCAGCCAACACCCCCAGGTCCCTTTCCACCAGGCAGCTTTTCAGCCACTCTCCCTCAGGCCTATAGCGTTGCCTGGGATTGTTGTGACCGAAATGCAGGACCTGGCACTTGGCCTTGTTAAACCTCCTACCATTGGCCTTCGCTCATTGATGCAACCTGCCCAGATCCTTCTGCAGAGCCTTTCTACACTCAAGCAGTTCAATGCTCCCACCCAATTTGGTGTCTTCTTCAAACTTGCCTGAGGGTGCATTTAATCCTCTCCTCTAGATTATTGATAAAATTATTGAACAAGACTGACCCCAGCACTGAGCCCTGGGGAACACCCACTTATAACCAGTCACCAGCTGGATTTAACTCCACTTACTACAACTCTTGGGCCTGGCCAGCTGGACAATTTTTAACCCAGTGAAGAGAACACCTGTCTACGTCACAACAGCTTTTCTAGGAGAATGCTGTGGGAGATGGTGTCAAAGGCTTTGTTGAAGTCCAGGTAGACGATGTCCACAGCGTTTCTCTTGTTCACTAGGCCGTTCACTTGGTCATAGAACAAGATCAGGTTGATCAAGCGGGATCTGCCTTTCCTGATCCCATGCTGTCTGGGTCTGATCCCTTGGCATTCTTGCACTTGTCATGTGAGCTAACTCAAGATGAACCTCTCCATAATTTTTCCAGGTACCAAGGTCAGTCTGACAGGCCTGTAGTTTCCTGGATCCTCCTTCCAGCCCTTCTTGAGTAGGTGTAGATATTATTTTATGAAACTATATAACCATACATACAGTTAAATAATCTTACACTGGTAAGATTATTTCCCAGCTAAGAATTTTTGACTGTTTTCCCAATGTGGCTAAGGTAAGGGGTGATGGTAAATGAACGTGCAGAACACTGAATTCCTCTAAGAACTCTATTACTTAATTTGAGGGTGGTTGGTTTGAGAGTTGGGGTTTTTTGAGTGTTTGTGCATACTTAGTGGTGGAAGGTCCATTTTACTTTACATGCTGCCAAGTCTTGGATTCTGAGAGGAAATATGACTGTAAGTTTGTTTCAGCAACTGGAAGGTTCTATGCTGCTCTAAGTGTGAAGCTCTGTGAATGCTGCAAGGACTGTAAACTGGCAGGTTTGCTGACAGCCCCCTGTGACATTGGGACAGCCTGATTTTCAGATGTTATCCAGGAATATATAGACCTGTGTTTATTTCCCGAGGAGGAAATGTAAGATTCAGCATTCGCTCTAAGTCCCAGATCTGGTAGGAGATTGATGAGACAGGTCCATGCATGTAGCCTTGATGAGATCATTCTGTGGCTCTTTTGGATGCAGTGGAGTATACTGCTTTGACACTTCGTAGCGTTTTGGTCTAGTTCCAGACTTGTGTTTTGAAGCTGTAATTGAGAGCACTAATGGAAGCATCAACACAAATAAAAGTAGGTTGTTTATATAACAGGAAGTACTGTAAAAAAAAGGTTTAGGAGTTTTTGACTTAAATTTTCTGAGATGATGAAATTCTTTTTTTTTTAATTTAAGTTAATCTTGGTGAACTGATCTCACCAGATTTTATACTTTAACCTGAGATATTTTGATAGGATATGTCCGAGGAAAACTCCAGAGATTAAGAAAATTTAATTGTGTCTTCTAATTGTGGTATCACTTGCTATGTCTTACCATGACTTTGGGTTAGACGTGAAATCAAAGCTGTATCCATGAACATAGTTTTCAAAGAAAATTATAGTATGAGGTTTAGTACCATGACCAGATCCCACCAACAACACTGTCTTTCCTAATATCCTTCTTTGCTATATTAACCTTCTGTGGTTTTTATGTTATCAGTTGTACTGTTACATTTTATACTTCATCAATATTCTTTAGGCTATCTAATGGGATGTAGTTATGAAAAAGCAATAGAAACTCTTTTGGTAGCACTGCATTATAATTATTGAAAGATTATTCAAATTAGCTGCTTGAAGAACATGAAGTGTAAGGTAAATATATCTAATAGTTTTATATTCACTTTCTAATGA
Organism: Baryphthengus martii; assembly: GCA_013396935.1. Taxonomy (NCBI): domain Eukaryota; kingdom Metazoa; phylum Chordata; class Aves; order Coraciiformes; family Momotidae; genus Baryphthengus; species Baryphthengus martii. The sequence continues at coordinate 7,611 of VWZK01018849.1, forward strand.
CCTTGTTTCCCCAGGCGCATAGAATTTTCCATGGAAAAAAGAAAAGTGAAGATTTTCAGGCAAATTATTTTTCACATTTGGGAACCTAGTGTGGGTGAAACAGTTTCTCTTTTACAGTCTTTTTTAAAAATTAAATCACTCATGATTATTTATAAAAGCGTACTAAACTACCTTGCCAGATTACGAATAAGTGTTTGGGTAGAAACCTATAACAAAAAAAAAATAAATAGGTGGTTAATTGTGAGGAGATGAAGAATGGTGTTAGATTAAAAGAATAATGGGGTTTTATTATAAACAATATTTTAAACTGTTTTAATTACTTGCAAAACGTGCTTTTTTCCGTAAGGTTTAAAAATCCAGCTGTGGGGTTAAAAAAATGACTGCAAGGTGTCAACAAAGTTTAATTTTTCATTTTAAAGCAAAACTCTATCTGCTTCAACTTTTCTCATATTTAGAGGAACTTGTAGCCTGGTTGCATAACTTGTGCATGAAAAAAAATGTGATTCTAGTGGGTTGTTTTTCTTTTAAACTATTCATTATTTATGAAGTGCAGAGAAAAATAGTTACAAATGATTGTTTCAGGGGATTTCCTGTAGCTATACTATTTTGTTCAAAGGATTTACTCACGCTGGTTTAATTCCAATATGAAAAGTTAAGGCTTCTCTTGTCCTGACCTACATTTTAAAAAAAAGTTACTACATGTCCTTATATGTATATACAGATATATATCTAGGATACATATATTGGTTGAAAAAAAACCCTATTTGTTTCATATTAACTTATGATGTGTGATAAGTATTTGTTATCTTGGCAGTGTGTTCTTATTTCACCTTTATTGTTGCTTGAATGCACCTGATCTGTTGCAGCAGATAATGCTGTACTCTAAATGTGCTGCTTGATGTATCCTCTATAAGGTATTTCTCTAGCAAGTGCTGGTTCCACGAGTAGGTGTCTGTGTTGGATAGCTTAATTGTCTTCTCAGAGGGGTTTCATTCCGTTTAGAAAGACTATTCTGCATGAACAAACATTACACACAAAAACACCTGCCACTTCTATGCCCCAAAGTGTGTATTTGCACGTTGCATAATACTTTTCAAATAAGTTTTTGAAGACATATTTTGTATTCTATATTGCTCAGTCCATTAAGACAAAAAGAATAATAACTCTTCCCTAGGGAAGAGTTAGTTATGGGAGTCCCTGCTCCACTACCTTGCCAAGTGCTGGAGAAGTATCATTCTGGCTCTGGGACTTCTTGGTAGAAGACACTATAGTAAGTCTCAGAGTGACAACTGTTCCATATAAAGCACAACATTCAACTTATTTGAACAGTTAAAATTGTATACCCTATAACTGTTCTTAGGTTTTTTAAGTATTATTCATATAGCAGATGTTCTTATGCCAGTCGTAGTGTAAAGTGCAAGAGAAGTTGGGAGTACAGTGAATCAAAGTTCTGCTACATGTTTCAACTAAAAAAGGAATTCCTCTATGAAGTGGAATTCCAACTCCCATTTTGTAAGTAAGCAAGAATATCTTTTTCTCCTTATCTTTTGAAGCCAGGGGGATGAGGGAACATCTGCCTTCACAAAATTGTTTAAGAAGGTTAAGGGACACTTTAGAGATAGAAAGCCAGAGACTTCAGTTACTGCTCAGGACAGAGATTTTTCTGGCTGTAAAAGCTGTGGTATTTTCCAGAGTCAAATAGGCTAGCTAAGAAACTGCCAGAATAAAACATGAACTGAATTTGTCAGGGTGGTAGTAGCTTGCTTATATTGAGACTTAACCTTAGTAGCTGGCAGGTATGGCAATTGTATTATATGTGGATGTGGAACCTGAGAAACTACTTGGTAGCATCTGTAAGCGATGTGCAGCCAGACTGAGCTTTCACACCTGCTCAGGTCACAATTCTTTGCCAGTCCATTCAGCCTAAATGCCCTCCACAGGTTCAGCAGGGTTAAGTGCTTCTTTCAAGAGGTAGGCTAAATTAGTAGGGAATTAGGTATTTATACAGAGGATAAAGTTAGCCTTATATTTAACTGAAATGTAACGTACTACAAAATAGAAAATATGTTGAAAGGAAACATATAATTTGCTGGTGGCAACTATCAGAAAGAAAAATGTATGTAAAATTGGAAAAATCCTATCCTGACTTAAATAGACTGGTATATAAAACTAGCATGAAGTCAGAAAGATTAACTCTGTCATCAAAACTGTTACTGTGTTGCAAGAATCATTTTTATGAAGCCTTGTAGCAATACCAGAAATCTTAAGAGTCACTGTTTTTCAATGACATTTCAATATGGTTTACGCTCCATTAGCAGCAGACCTTTGCAATATGTGTTCTACCCCGGGGCGGGGCAAAATTTCCCTCTTCTGTACCAAAGGGGATCCTTGCCATTTTTATTTTATCTATGAATAAAATAGAAGAATCAGGACAGTCTCCAGAAGGCTAATGAAGTTTGTTTTGCATGCTTCTGAAACCAGACTTCTGACCTGCAACTAGCTTTTGAGGGATTTTGCCTTTTTTTTTTTTTTTTTTTTTTGAAAACAAAATCAAAACATTAAGTGTTTGAAAATACAATCTATACATGAGACTGAAAATTGTCCTGGTTACCTGACAATTAATTAATCTGTTCCAATGCTGTTTTGGAATACTCAGAGTTGCAATAAATGATGACAAGTCAGTTGTTTTCCCATTTGCTGTTGCTCTTTTTTTGGCTGTCAGTAATGTGATCATACACTCACATAATGAGAGCCTGAGTCAGCTGGATCTTTTAAGTGGATTTAAATAGACCTTCTCCTTATAGAGCACTCCCCAAGGGCTTTTTACATATTTAAAATAATAAGTTCTATTAAAGCTAAAACTAGAATACTTGAGTTTTTGAACAGAAGACTCAGAGCAAATAAGCGATAAATAAAGGTTTATGTACAACTCCTCCTGCCTGCTGTGCCCTCAGAGGAAGGTCCTTGCTTACAGACTTGGTTTCAGCTGGTGGCTTTCTCGGTTGTAGCAAAGTCTTCCGTGTTCTCTGTAGGCCCTGTGAAGCTCTCTGTTCACCACAGAGACCCTTCTGTCTGCTCTCTACTCACTGCTGTGCTTTTTATGACTCTATCTGAATAGTGAGTTCCCTGCTGTCATCTCATGCCTAAACTCTGGAGCCATCTCCCCTGAGTGTGTACTTGGTAGCACCCAAAGAAGGATCACTCTTTCTGCAGAGGACTCCCACCTAGTCCCACCACTCTTACTGAAGTAACATAAATCGTAAACCACAACATACATTCTGTCACAAGATTGTTCTTGCTTGCTAATAAAATCAACACCTACCCTAAAAAGCGTACCTTATTTTCCATACTGAAATGAACATCGTTTCAGTATCAATGGAGGTCCACTTCCATGAGTGTTCTCACACCTGAAATCCTTAAATTAGTGTGGTGCTTACTTCATACTTACTAAGGGCCCTTCATGAAGAGAAATCGCGATTTGAAGAGGGGAATATATCTGTGCTCCCCTCTGCAGAGAAAACAGGATTGCCTTGGGGTTCCTCTACTGTACTGTACAACACAAAGGAGGAGAATGCTCCCCGTAACCCTGTTGCTCAGAGGTGGTGTATGCTGTGAGTAGAACTGTTCAACCTTAGCCTTCTGCAGCTTAAGAGAGTTAATGTTTATTTTGCCCATACATGGCACACAGCCATATGTGACATGACTATTTTGTCCTGTCTTCTCATTGACCACAGAATTACTTTCTTCTAAGTAATTTAACATAGTTCAACACCCTTAACATGAAATGCAAATTAAAATCCTTTACTTTTGTCAAATGAAATAATTTATCCTCTATTTTTTTCACCTAGGTAAGCTTATATTGAGTTCTGAATGATGTAGACTCATCGATGGAGAGATTCATATTTTGATATGAATAAAACTCACTGAATCTTCCCAGCATATTGATCATTACAATGTAGAATTTTATCTTTCTGCAGTGAGAATTACCTTGGATACAGCATTTTCCTCAGCATTTGTATCATTTGCTCAGCTTTTAGCTATTGTTTAGGAAATGTTTGTCTTACTCTGCTTAAAGAATGTGGGATTATTTTGAACTCTTAACCAGTTTCTAGTCTTTTCTGTGACTGATTTATTCATTTTGCCATTGATGGGCTTCTTCACTATTGTGAAGAATATAGATCCTAAGTTCAATGGGAAAAGTAATTTAGTGTTTGTTTGTAAGTCTGTCAGTTATGACAGATTCTTAGGATAGTTTCCCAAATCTCCTGTGAAATTTTCCTGGTGGTAGTACGTAGAAGTCATTAGTATACTATGAGAGTAGATTGTAAATGTCCAAGGCTTGATCTTTTTGTCTGTAAATGTTAACACAACAATAACAATAGTGATCTGATAAATTATTTGTTGTTGGGATGTTACTGTAGGTTGGCAGAGGAATCGTTTCTGCTGTAAATAGTAAATGTTTAACACTAGATCTGATCTGTTACCCTAAAAACTGTGTTCTTACATCACTGATGGAACCAACAGATGTTATACTCACCTGATTAATTTGCCATTCCTAATTCCAGGATCTTCTGCTTCTCCATTGCAGATACAGATAGACTTCTGCAAAGTTTCTAACCACCTGCTTTATAGACTCTTCACCATGCTTACGCTTAATGCTATAGGACTATTTCCAGAAGTACTGTGGTTTAAAGCATAGTCCTCTTACACCAGGAAAGAAAATAGAACTATTACTGACAGACTTTAGATCTACATGAATACTGAACTGAATGGTAATGCAAAGCTCCACATTTCTGATCGCCAATGACTTTGCAGTTTTCAGTGACTCTATAATGTCTTCTCCTGTGAAAAAAAACTAATGACTAAACAACCCTCCCCAATACAACCCCCAAAAAACAAACAACAAAAAAAATGCTAACAAATATAACATGCTATTGCTTTTCCATCATTGCTCACATAGTCTTGAGTTCTTAGAGTGTTGGATATTGCATATATGCGTACTGAGTGTCCACGTCCAGGTGTTGGCAGTGGGAAGCTGCAAGGGTGGCCTCTGTGGGAGGAGATCAGGGCCTTCATGCGTTGGCCCCACGGCAGGAAACAGCAAACCCGAAGCTGAGAGAAGAAAAAGTGGGGGGAAATGTGCTCCAGGTGCCAGAGCAGAGATTCTCTTGCAGCCCATGGGGAGCTGATGGTGGAGCCTGTATCTGCCTGCAGCCCACGGAGGCCCTCACATAAGAGCAGGCCAATGTTTCTTGAAAGAAAACTGTCCTGTGGGGATCCCATTCTAAAACAGATTTTCCTGATAGGAGCCACAGCTGGTGGAGAACCATGCAGGAGCACATTTTTTTCCCTGAAGGACTGCAGCCCATGGGAAGGGCCCATGCTGGAGCAGGGTTAGAATGTGAGGAGGAATCAGCAGCAGAGAGGACTGACCACAACCCCCCCATTTCCCATCCTGTTGTGCTGCTCAGGGTGGGCAGAGGAATCAGAAATGAAGAAATGAAGTTGAGCCTGAAAAAGGGGGTGTGGGTAGGTATTAATTTTAGTTTTAGTTGTTTGTCACTATCCAAAACTATTTTCATTGGCAATGAATTGAATTTATTTTACCCAAGTAGAGTCTATTTTGCCAGTAACTGCAATTGGTAAGTGATCTCCCTGTCTTTATCTGCACCCACGAGCTTTTCGATCTTATTTTCTTCCCTTTTCTTGTTCAGAAGGAGAGTGAGTGACTGGGTGGGTGTTTGTTTGCTGGCCAAGGTTAACCCATCATAGTATGCTAACCAAGCCTTTGAATTCAGGAATAGGAAAAGATACAGGAGACAAGAATCAGACTTGTGTGTATGTGTATAAATACATATATATCAAATTATGTCCTTTTCTTTCTACAGAAAAAGACTTGCATACTTGAAGCATACTTTTTATACGTTTCCTGCTCTCTTAAGAACTCTCCCTTTAGTGATACATGTAATGGTAAAGGTATTGGTGAATCCTCCAAGATAGGAATGTATTTATATACATAAGCTGTTTTTAGTCTATTCTAATATAAATAAATGAGACATTAATCTTTAATTTATCTATAATCTCTGTGAAGGGCCTTTGTTTTGTTTTGAAGTATTTTTTTTACTCAAGCAACACAAGTAGGTAACAGCACTGTAGGCAACAGCATATTGTTTGCCTTTGGGGCCTAACAGAGACATTAGTTTTTTTCAGGTAGTTCAGATTCAATGCGGAGGATGGATGATCAATGTTTCAACCATGTTTTTATCATTAAAGTCATTTACATTTAAGAAGACAGTCTCTGCCTCAGCTATTAATAATTTATCACAAGGAGGTAGTGTACTGGGGTATTGATTACATACCTGGTAGCTTTTGTATAGTAAATATCCCACTGGATTTAGCTGAAAAATCTCAATACAAACTTTTCTCAAAAAATCTGACAGTTATTCCTCTCCTGCCCCTTTTCATGCAGTCTTATTTTTTTATAATGTTAATACACTAAAAATCCACCCAACTGAGTAGCACACGTCATTCTTCTCAGCTGATTTGATTGAACGGATTACTTACCTGCATTTTCTATGTGCAGTAGAATCTTCTTGGTCTGAAGCTTTCATTCTGTGGGGGGTTGACCACCTTGACTGAGAACCAGGTACCCACCAAGTCGCTCTATCACTCCCCTTTACTTCTCTCAGCACGACAAGGAATTAGATGAAAAGAGCCCGTGGGTAACAATGAAGGCAGTTTGATGGAAAAGCAGAAAAGCAAAAAGCAAGCTGCACATGTGAAGCAAAGCAAACCAGAGATTTATTCTCTTCTTCCCATCAGCAGGCGATATCTGGCCTTTCCTGGGAAGCAGGGCTTCAGTGCACGTAACGGTTGCTCGGAGGAACAGTGTCATCTCCAAGAGGTGCTCCCTTCTCCCTTCCCCCTTCCCCCATGCCCTTTTCTCACCCGTTTATACTTGAGCTAATGTCATATGATGTAGAATATCTCTTTGGTCAATTTGGGTCAGCTGTCCTAACTGTCCCTTCCCAAGATCTTGCCCACCCCATCTCACTGGAACGGGGAGATGTTGAAAAGACATCCTTGGTGCTGTGCAAACGCTGCTTAGCAGCAGCCACAACAAGGGTTTCTGAACAACCTTCTACCTCGTAATACAAAGCCCAGCACCATAAGAGTTGCTGTGGGGAACATTAATTCCATCTCAGCCAAACCGAACACACATTCACAATTTGAAAAAGAAAGCAAAAAAATGGTAGAGCAACTGTTGGTTTTTTTCCCCAAAAGTCATGACGTACAAAATATAAGCAGTTGAAGAAATTTTCATGGAAAGGCATGAGATAGGTTGTAAGATAAAAATATCTAGATGTATAATAATATACTGGCTATTAATGAGTTCTACTTCCTAAACGCAGTATTTAATCAAAAGTCTTGCTGAAATGAGGCAGTAAAAATTAGATTTGTCAAGATTAAAGTTTAAATAATTTAAAGTTTACATGACATTTATTATTTAAATCTATAGGCATATAACTATGCCTTGTCTTCTGATTTTAGTAATCCCTATTAAAATATTTTTAATTACAGTTCTTACTAATTCATTATTATCTGACAAATAATGGATAACTTTAAATGTATTTACGTGACAGGGATTTATTTTATTTTTAACTGTGCAGGTAGAACTTACGGTAGTTAACATTTTTTAGTATCTTGTTATCTTGTTAATTTTACTTGTCCCAGACCCTACTTTAAGGAATTTTTTTTTTTTTGGTTGCTTGTAGCAATAAAAAACTAATGTTTTTTTAGCAATAGAAAATTTCTTATATATGATTCTGTCCTTTTGATTCCATCCAATGAGAAGTTGTCTTATGTGGAATTATTTTAGCCTAAACAGAAATACTCTGCTTTTATATTCTCATGAATGAGTTGTGGACTAGAACCCAACTGGGATAATAATTATAAATACAATTAAGGAAATTTAAATTCATTAAGAAAATTTATTAAATACATGTGAAAAATAACTTTCCAGGAAATAGATTCAGAAAAATAATAAAATGTCATTTTTTTTTCTATATATATACACACTGTAAATTCTAAGTTAGTTCAAGGTGTAGTTGGCAAATCTGCTAGATCCACGCTTAAATTAAAACTCTTTATGAAATATGAATGCGTTACTGCTCAGTGTTGAAGGTTAGTGATCTGTTCTCAGTATCATATTGAAATATTAATTTGACTATATGAAGATAAATGATACAATTCTCAAATATTTTTCTCATGTACAGTTGCTATTTTGAATTCCTAAAAGATGTCATCCTAAGTAGAAGTAGATTTAGGTCATGAGCAGAGACCAAGCAGTCAAGGTATATTTTGAACAAGCCTTCATACACACTTGCTTAAAAATGAGAAATAGTTTAAAGACTTTATTTGTATTTTTGTTGTTTGTCTCTGATTAGGGTCACTTAAATTACCTTCTAATACTTTGGAAATTTTGTTGTGTACAGCTTGGTTAAGGGCAGGTTTTGTCAGCGTGAATTTCTACAGCTGCTGGAGTTTAAGGGGATGATAGTAACATTGCATGGCAGCTCCCAGCAAAGGACATCAAAGCATTTTCCAAACTTTAATGAACAATATCAAGCTAAAATAAGTGGTGAAATTAAGCGATGTTGAAACTGAACCATTTTCAAATTGCTAGAAAGCACTGGAAAAGGAGAAGGAATAATAGTATGTGTTTTCTATACAGCTTCAACAACACCAGCTACTCTAGTTTGTGTATTAACTTTATATTCAACATTTTGTCATGTACATTAGGTGTTATAATGCATGAAATGAATACATAGTCACATACCAGTAGCTGCAGTTCCAAGTAATGATCGACAATACTGCCTCTAGCTAGCTAACACTTTTTCCTATGAAATATTTTCTGCATGACCACATCACATGGCAGCAGGCAGCAATGGAATTTATGAACTAGCTGGAGCTATCAATGCTAGTGAGGGAGCAATAGAGGAAGATGTATGTTAAAAAAAAAGAGGTCGGGGGGGAGGGTGTGAGAGAAGGCTAAAGAAAAATAGCCAACCAGAAAAAAAGTTGTCAATATGTCATATAGGTGTTTTAAACTAGCAGCTTAATGGCAGTGCAAATTCATGACTGTGTCCTATTTTTAAAATTTTCAGCTTTTCCTAAATATAGCTTCCAGTTGAGCGTGTTTCATTTAGCTATAAATAACTCAAAAAAAACTGACACAGAATGAAAATTTCAGCTTTATGTCAGGTTAGAACTATGATTTGTTCACATGACTGGGAGTTAGGAATATTCAGATTCTTATAGGGTCGAGTTTTTTTGCTGAAGTCAAGTCAATATATATGATTCTTTTACAGAAAGAGACCTCAACTTTTCTGTGAAGTTGTAGTGGCTTGAAATGAGTCTTCTTTTTCCTCCTATGAGTATTTATCTGGGTATTCTCCTCACACACTTCTCCAATACTTACGCACGACATGTAGAAATGGATTGCAGACCAGATGCCTTATATATTAATTGAAAACCAATAAGAAAACCATAAATAATTTTTTTCAAGCCTCTGTACATGTGTCACTATCATAATATTTGAGACTTATAACTGTTTTGCTTTCAAGAATACAATTCCAGTATTTTTCAGATTGACAGAACCATAGTCAATGGAATACACAGTAGTGAGATAAAGACTTAACACAATCAAGAGGTAGCAGGAATGTCATCTGTAATACTGTGGTGGGGACAAGCTGTAAACTATCTTGGACTTTTAATCCCACTATATATTAGGTTAAGCAAGGAATATAGACAAATAAATACAGCAGAACATTCAGAAAAAAAAAAAATGAAGTAATATAGAGATTCCTAGCTATCTTCTCTACATTTCCCTGTTCTAAGTTTTGTATACATAAAAAAAAGTAACCTAGAAACACATATCTGCGTTAGAACACACTACATCTAAAAAGCAATTGCATGACTGCGTTTTGTAAGTGGAAACTTAGAAAGAAACTTCGCATTTCTGGGCCAAAATTTAGATTTGGTGTTGAATGCAACCTGTGAAATAACTCGATGTGTAGGTACTAAGTAATTTGTACCTCTCTGTTTTTGTACAAAGACCCTGGTCAAACTGCTGGAGACTGGCTGGGCAGTATATCTGCTTGAAAAGAACCTAGAGGTCTTGGTAGATGGCAAGCTAAACATAAGCCAGCGATGTGCTCTGGCAACAAGGAAGGGGGGCTGCAGTATCCTGGGCAGTGTTACCAGGAGCATAGCCACTATCACAGAATGGTTGAGGTTGGAAGGGCCCTCTGGAGTTTATCTGCTTGAACTCCCCTGCTCAAGCAAGGGTGTCCTAGAGTAGGCTGCCCAGGATTATGTCCAGGAAGCTTTTGAAAATCTCCAAGAATGGAGATTTCACAACCTGTCTGGGAAATCTCTTCCAGTGATCCATCACCCTCACAGTAAAGAAATCTGGATGGCAGCACAACCCTCTGACATAGCGGTCACTCCTCTCCATTTTGTGTCATCAGCAGACTTCCTGAGGGTGCACATTACCCTTCATCCAGGCTACATCAGCAGGAATTCATTATCAGTGGTGTCCTTGTTTGAGTGAGAACAGAACTAATTCTGTTCAGTGATTTTACTTTTCAGCTAAATTCTTCTGAGTGTGCTTTCTGAAATTAGCAGCCTATTTTCACAGGCAGTACCTGCTTCTAGCAGTAATAATGCCCAATGCTTAGACTTAGTACCACAGATTGGTGTGCAGACCAAGGTCACTGCTAGATCTTGTGACTGGCATCTGAGGAGGATTCTGTCCACTCTGCCTTCAATCCAAGTCTGTGTTCCTGAATCCAGTAGCAGAATGCAGCTCCTGAGCATGGTTCCCATCTGCCGCTGGGCCCAGTCTGGGACTTCCCCAGTGCCTGCTCCACAGCATCAGTGGTGATGGTGACATAATTGCCTTTGGGGGCGGGGAGGGGTTGGATTCAATACTGGTTTTGGATATAATTCGATATGTTTCATTTTATTATTTTCATTTTCATTAAAGCTGTTCTAGTTTCCTTTATTAATTGTAAGTCTTTCTCCCTTACTCTCTTTCCCTTTGAGGAGGGAGCAGGGTTAACAGAGAGCATCTGTTATAGGCCTAGCAGGCTGCCCTGACCCTAAACCATGACAAGTGCACTTCAGGAACGTCCTGGATTGCTTATGCCCTACGACATTGTCCATAGTTTTGCTTTGTAAACACTGCCTTGCTTTTACATGGGCATGATTGAGAAGACTCTGGTTAAACTCTGTTTTGTTTATTTGTTCACCTTGTCCCGGGCTCTTTATTCATCAGCCCTGTTCATAACTCCCTCACAGGACTGCTGGTAACTCTTTTCCTTCCCTCTTCCTACTTCAGAGTCTCCCAAGCAGATGTTGACCTCAGAGTAGGCCCGAAAATCGTACAGACCAGAGCACTACTGCTGTTACCATCACCAGCTGTGCACACAATTGCTAACACCCAGGATCAGAGCCCTCTTCCTTACACACTTTACCCTCACTAGCAGGGTTAGAACACTACCTGGGCCCCCAAGCCCCTGATCAACACCTCTAGAGCTTTAAATAGTCAAAGATATATGCATAAAAAAGTGGTTTAGGTCAGCATGTAAATGACATGCACTATAAATATAATAAAGGCAAATATTATTTCCAACAAATAGCACTTTCGTAAATGCCATCATTTCCCATGCTTATCCTTTTCCCATTGTTTTGTAGAAATTAGTAAAAGCAGCAGAGTGCAATGAAAACATGGATTTGAATAACTACATCTAGGTAAGTTTCTAAATGTACTTAGAACAGCTGTGGAAGATTTATGTTCTGGCCCATTATGTTAAGATATGTGCCTTAGCTTTGGCTAAGTCAGCCAAGTCTTAATAAAAGAAATTTCAAGTGGGTCACATCGTTGCTAGGTTATATGAATCTGAGCTAACTTTGGCTTGTCTCATTTTAATATACTTGATCCAAACAGAGATAATTAAAAATAATAATAATCTGAAGTTCCCTAATATCACTGAATATCACGTCTATACTTGTCATATAAATACAATGCCTGTCTCATTTTTATTCAAATAGCAATCTATCAAAACTGTCTTTTGACAGGATTTTGACTACTTCTTACAGTAGTAGCTAATAGTTCTTTTTTACTATTTCTCGGGGGAAAGGAGTGTGTGGAGGTGGGGGGAAGGATAGAAATACTGAAAATCATTTCCATTTTTACCCTTAAAATGACTCAGGAATATTAAATCTGTCTGTAAATTTCCATATAAATCAGTAATCTGGAAAGACTGGTTTGCTTTTATTCTATTTGTGTTTAGTTATAGAAAAGTGTAGAGGCACTTTTAAAAATAAAGCTGAATCTTTAATTCCTGCTTGTAATAAATATTTTAAGAATAGCTGAAATTATTGATATACAATTGCACTCAAAGGGCTTTTAATATTTTTGTGCACAAGTGATAATGGGTTAAAAAAAAGGGTTGAAAAGGCTGATTGCAAAACTAATAATAAATCAATCAAATGGTTCTGGTAATACATCTCAACTCCACAGTGTGTGGTGCTTAGTTTATGACATCTTAAGATCTCAAAAGCTGATTTATTCTTCCAGTAATCAGTGTTCTAATCCATTAGTTTCTATAATATAGAGAGATATGTCATTTTTTTTTTTTGTGAATGATTTGTATTTTGAAACTGTACATCTGTCAATCAAGAAAAAAAAAATCAAGGATTTTTAAAAACTTCATGCCTTGACTGTGGGGTTATCACTGTATGGTGGTGTTGGTATATATTATTATTCAGTGAAATTCTTTACACTTTCTAGTTTGTTTTGGCTATTTTTTTTGTTTAATATATAGCCCAAACAAGTTTTTAATCAGCTTTGATAATTGTTTTACTATTATTGGTATTTTACCAGAACATGACACACCACCCCAAACACATCCCAGACCTGAGACAGAATATATTGTGTATGAAGTGTAATTTTTTAGATAGTTATAGTAATCAACATGTCAGAATCCTTCACAAAAGACCACATCTGAGTATTAATACAAAGAAACTTTGAAGCTCGGAGGAGTTTTATCATTGAACTTGGTAACATGTTTTCTTCTATCCTTTCTTAAAATTACTGCTACATCACTGAATTCACGTACATAAAAAAATCAACCAGCAATGAACAAAGTCCACACCAAAATACTTGTGGATACTTTTAGACTCTACCTAGACAGTTCAGGGGGAAGAGTGGAAATGTATGGATTATGCCTTTTTTATAAAGAAAGAAAAAAAAACAAACCCCCAAAAAATCAGTACAAAGATTAGAATTCTGGTTTTATTAGCCTTTTATGGAGTACTAAATTCTACAACTGAGAGTTTATCCTGAGGTTGCCTAGTTTCTTGGCATTAAAATGTAAAGTCTGGGAGCTTGGGTATCCTATACAGTATTAACAGTGAGTGTCAGTTGACTTCTCTGAACGCAAAGCTGTGAACTAGGTAAAGCGTGAGAGAGAAAATCAGTGTTCCCCACAGGATGTTTGTGAGGTTGTGGGATGCACTGAGCATTGTCTTGTTTCTCATGAATTGCGCTCAGTGCTCTCTGTCAGTGGCTAAACCTGATTCATTTTCTAAGTCTAAACCACTGACTGCAGGAAAGTTTGGGGCTAAAAACATGATAGTTGTGCGCTTAAAGTTCATTGATGATAAAATTGGCACTGAATAAAGATTCTAGGAGCGTAGATGCAAACAGATGAGTCAGGGGTTTTTATATTCATTCAAAACCCAGGGATAAAGACAACTTAGATCTCTGAAATGATGCTAGTACCAGATAATTATCAGTTGTAATTAACTTTCACTTGTCTCCACTCTTTTATTTACTCCTGTACTGCGCCATGCTTTTGCTGCCGTCTCCCCCTACTGTCGGTACACCCAGGTGGACGCACAATTCACAAGCAGTCAGGTAGCTGTAGTCTGGCTTGTTCTCTCTCGCTCATACAGTACGGGTGTAGACCTTGGCACTGCACACCTGCGCTCTTGCCACTGTCTCTTACTTCCCCAAACCCTGTTGTGAGGGAGGGAGGAGGGGAACAGAGCCGAGGCCAGATTTGGAAGCGGCATCAAACAGGTGGGAGGGATGTGGTAGCTGCAATGTCCCACCCCGACGAGGACCAGGGGATATCGCGACTGCCTTTTCCTGCCTTCACTCTAGTTCTGGTGCTGAAGTGATACCTGAGAGTTTGGTTTTGTTGTAGTTTTTTTTCGTAATTCTGAATGAGTTATATGGTATTGTGTAACTCTACTTGTATATTGATGCTTTTTTGTTTATTTGATTGTTCTTGAGTAATTTAATAAACAGGGACAGTTCAGCCAAAGCTGAACTACTATTCTCTTTTCAGGCCTAGAGTGCACTGGTAGAAGGGAGACTTTTCTCTGTCAAACAGGTTCTTATTAATGAAAAGTTTATGAGCTACAAATCCATTCAGATTCTGAAATGGAACTAGTGCTTTGATTTGAATTTGGCTACTGGCTTGATATTACACTGAAACTAGCAAAAAAATAAAAAAGGAAGAATTTAGTAATTGGATACACAGAAGTGAAATGTGATTGTGGTTTCTTACTGTTGCATTCAAATTTCCTTCAGTGTTTGCTTTTTTTTGTTGTTGGGGTTGGGTTTGTTTTGTTTTTTTAATAATTTGGTCTTAACTTAGCCAAAAGAAGTTAGTAATGGTTTAGGTAGAGGGGTATCTTTTTGGCAGAATTTAAAAAAAGAAAAAAAAAAAAGTGAAAAAAGGGGAAGTTAACTTATTATGAAAAAAAATGCTACAAAAGTAGTGTCACAGCATTTTTTCCAGTAAGCTTGGCACTCTTTGCTGAGTTTTGCACTATACAGCCATTAGCAGGCTGGTCAATGCATTGCTTTATGAGGCAATTATTTCAGCATACTCTATTCAAAATACACATTAGAACTTAACCTTCTGAATCCTGAAGTAGCATTTTTATCACCCAACATTAGAAAAGAGTTGGAGTCAGCAATTTCCCCTTTCTTTTTATGATCTGGTATCATTAATAAAGCATTGGACTGGTAGCTTCTTACAATTCTCCAGGATAATTTGTGACACAAAAGGTGCAACTGTGATACAGTTGTCTGTTGACTTACTCAATAGCAGGGGAAACATAGAAAATGCGTAAAAATAAAAATGAGTAAAGAGGGGGATAGGAACTCTTAAAACAAACATGGGGCTGATACCCAGCATATTAGGCCTGTTGCTATTGGATATGCACAAGTAGAAATGTGAAGTTAATATGGAATTTCTAATTAGGGTCACATACTAATGAACTCCCTCTTCATGTTAGTTTTATGCTGCTTCAGAAATTTTTTATCATATGCTTAAAAATTTATGGCTAGAAACATTAATGAAAATGAAGCGTGAATTGGAAATTGTGCTATTATGGAGATGAGTATGGCCGTGGCTAGTCTGATTTCTAAGGAGGGATCCTTTTATTGCCATTTTTCTGAGGGATGAAAAATGATACAAGTAAAATTAATGACTAGATGAATTCTTTGCCCTGACTTGGCTGGCATTATTATATTTAAAGTTATAAAAGCTGAATTTAATAAAATTTTGAATTAATTATAAAGGAAATTTTAATCATAATTGGCAGACTTCTATAAGAATAAAACCTGTAAGTCAGCAAAAGTGTGAAATTAATGAAGTGCGTATGTTTTTATACACCTATGCACGTGTGTATATATAAAATATGCAGTTTTCTAGATGAAAGCATTTTTATACTGAATGTTGATAAAGGCTGCCTCCTTTTCTTATTGTTTGACAACACAATCGCTCTTAAGTTCTGTGGATGAATGTTCGAGTGTAAATTTTCCAGAACTGGCATTTTTGTCTCAGATATCTTGTAAAATCAATTGGGCTTGCTATTTAAAATGTCAAACCCCCAAACAGTACCTGTTGTATTGTTTCTTTCGGTCCCACTAAAATTATCATGCAATCTTGTATAAAATATATTGAAAACATCTGGTAGTCTGTCTCGTTGGAATTGCCTTTGGAAATAGTCTAGTAACTTTTGACAGCTTGGCTTTACAAGGATATTGATTTCACTGTGGCTTTATCATGGAGAACTGATGAATGGTCAAAAGCTGAAAGTGATGTAAAACTCAGTTTATAGTTTTTATATGAAATGCATGTAATAAAATAAAGTAGGTTTATAACACATAGTAAGGTATGCCCTTGTGAAAGCATTAGAGTTAAAAAAGAATTTTGCAGCATTTTCATGATGTGGATTACTTGGCTTAGGGACACTAAAAACATTTCCAGGTTTGCCAGAGAAGGACAAAGAAAGGAACATACCTATTAAAAACGGTAATGTACATTGCAAATAATTCTGTGATATTTGTGGGAAGATAAGCTTGCATATTGCACTACTTTACGACTTTATAAATGTTTCCTTTTGAAATAGGCTATTAATACTGTACAGAAACCAATATAGGAAAAATATTGTTTCCTTGGTCCAATAACAAGGAAAAGGAGACAGCAGAAACACAAATAACTGAAGGGACATGTAACATGGGAAACAGGAACTGCAATTTGGATGGAGAAATATCTTTTTTGTAGAACTGGAGAACTGAATAGGAAGAATTAGAAACAACATTGGCCATCTGTATTGCACTGGACACAATAAAAGAAAGTAAGGAAAATATAGGAAACTAAATTGATTTCTTTCTGGAGGAAGTAATTACTTCACTGGGCAATTAAATATGAACACAATGAGAAGGTGTTGAAGTAGAAACACTTGTGTCGGTTCTGTGGAATGGTGCATTACTGTGTGTATAAAATCCCCTAGGGGCTTGAGGAACATGTTCACCTACAGTCCAGTTGGGTCCTGTTCTGTGGAGAGGAGGGTGAGAGAGAGACGGTGCAGGTTTCCTTCGGGATCTCAGTGAGAAAGGCCTGAAAACAAATGGCTTCATAAAATGACTGTTTCAATAAGTTAGAATAAAAAGAGGAATACAGGTAGTGAGTAAATCTTACATCCCTTCACCTGGTGGGCTCCCTGCGTTCATGTAGTGTTGGATGGACCCCAGATGGGGGTCCCACATGTTTCACAGATCCTGTCTGTGGAGTTCCCTCCTATTTTGGTTGTTTAAGCTGTTGTATCATTTTCTTACAAAACCCAGCCCCTATCCATAAAGGGTGTTTTCATGAGAGCTACTTGTTGCACTGCTGGGTGAAGACAAGGCCAGGCAGGTGTCTCCTTGCTGCCGGTGAGCTGACTGAGGTTCTCCTGCAGCCTGGGGCTCTGTGGGGCAGCACAGTAAAGTCTGAAGGCCACACTGGGCACCCAGCCTAGCACAGGCCTGCTTCTACTCAGGTAAACTGTTATGTGGATCACCAATGCCTCATTGTACGGTGGTCACCTGATCGGTATCGTGGTGTTGAGATTAGACTGTGTAAAGGCAAACATTGGCCTCAGACAACTCTCCTTAAGGACTGAATTGCTGCAGGATAAATACAGTCAAGTGAGAGCCATTACCAAATTGTTCCGGAAGATTCTGCCAACACTGAATCCTCCGGAAAAGGAAATGTTCTGCTCTTTAAGGCTTATGATCAATTCAAACTATTACAGAAAGCCAAACAACAACAAAAAAATAAAAAATGGAAAGATGAAAAGAAAAAAATTGCAATTGAAAAATGCTATGGTGTAGTCTGGATTAGTGAAACCTGAATTCAAACTGGCAACTGTGGAATTTATGAAAAAAAATGTTTTTGTAAATTCTCTAAATGTTGTTCTTTAGTTGTGCAACCAAAGCAGTGTCAACTCTGATCATGATACCTCAAGCAGAGATAAGGCTGTCGTAATAGATCTTTGTCCAGGTACCATGCTCCAAAAATGTGGACCTGCTGGAGAGCATTCAGGGAAGCACAATGAGGGTAAGCAGATCATAACCCACCAAAAATGCTGGGGAGGAAAAAGTGAACCAGTCATTGTCTTCCTCTCTGTGTGCCACCTGATAGTTTTATCATACTTCCCTTCTCTCATCTCTTTTAGGCAGAGTGATTATTTTCTGTTCAGTATTCCCTTTTTGAAGGACTGTTCCATGCCTTTGGTTCACCTTACTGCTTCTGATTTGCATTGCCACTAAATGAGATCGGGCAAATGAGTGACTTCTTGAAGATTGCAGAGGGAACTCAAGTCTCCACAGTCTGGCTAGTGGAGTTACCACTAAACCTTCCTCTATAAGAATATAATAGAAGACATAAACCAGAAATAGGTTCAAATATAATTTTAAAAAGAAGGAAAAAAAGAAAGTTGCTTCATTCCAAGCAAGAGGTCAGTTTTCATTCTGGGAAGGATAATAAGTAAAATTTTTAAACAGATACGCTTGTAAATGGAAAAAGGAACAGAACATGAATACTCTTGCAAACTCTTCTTTCCTTCTGTTGTTATTTTTGACTCCAAGCAGTCAGGTGGATATAGCCGTGGTGTATTAAATCAGGAAAGGTTACTGAAACTAACAAATTAGACTAAGATTTGTTTGAGCTTTTCCAACAATACAGGAAAAGGTATCCAAGTACCCTCTCGTTTGTGTATAATTGTGTTTCTAGGCTACAGCCTAACAGAACTTGGTATAGTTGTACAGTGCTCTGCAGAAAAGACATTTTAACTCAACCTTTATTCTTTTTGCATTACAAGGAAGCTACAGTTTTCAGGACTGTGACCGTCATTTGCAAGAGGCCTGTCCTACACTCTTCTCTTCTTGGGATGTCTAACGGTGCTTTAATAGTGTCCAGTTCTTTGGTTCTTGAAGTGTTAAACTTGTATTTGGTTACAGGAGCAGGAAAATTATTAGGATAATTACATTGCGCTTTGTAGACACGCCATCTTTAGCTGGCTAGGTATTCTGGCAACCAGATTACTTCATTTTGAAAGCCCTGACTACAACGAAAAGGGAAAGATAAACCTGTACGGATCAAAATATTTCAAATTTAGTATAGAATTAAAAGGAAATATAGAGCTTTGTAAAAAAGTAATATGTACAAGAAGTTCATGCCATGGCTTTATTTGTTAAAAATCAGACCTATTAGATAGCTACCATGCAGAGAAATATTAATAGATTGAAGGCTGGTGTGTCATATGATTGAAAATTATGAAATGCTAAAATATTTGGCAAAGGGTATTACATCTTGATTTTTTGAGAAGGTGATTGAGAAAAGATCATTTTCTTGTGCAATTTTTATTAATCATTTGACACTCATTGTAATTAGCAATGTCGTAATTTAGTAAGTCAAACATACTTTTAAGCATACTTGATCCTCACTTAGTGCTGTAAGAAGCTTAGTAACAGAATGACTGTTAACCACATGAACTACAAAAAAATACGATGTTGCCTCGTGTCTCATAACTACTCATTTATCCTTCATTCAGCTTTTGGGTTAATATTTCTTCTCAGCATTTTAGAGTTATTGTTATTTGAAACCTTGAAGCATGTGATACCTGTGATGAGCATAATGAAGTATGTTGAGTTTGGGCTTGTAATTGCCAGTGTGAGAAGCACTTCCATAACCCTCCTCTGCCCAGAGGTACCATGGAGGAGGCTGTCACAGTGTGGATACCACACTCACGCAAGTGAAGTGGTGTTAATTCACCTCAACAGAAGGGGACTAACAGAATTGAGATTCGGGATTCTCACTCTAAACTGTGAGAAGAATCTCACATTAGACTGTGAACTTACTCCTCTGCACCGTATTAGGAACTCCAACCTTTCTTTTAATTAATGTTGTTACTTGATATTTTATGTTGCTTCTGCCTTTCTATGCTCCATTATAAATTGTTGCTTGTAATTTCAACAAAATACTCTTAACTCTTGGAATCTGAGACATTTATGAACGCTGCAACATAAAAGCTAAAGAAAGTTGATGTGAAAACATTACAGCGCATCACTAGATGAGGTAACTTAATAGGATTGCTACTAGCAAGCTTAATCTTAATGGCTTTTACAAACTGGTTTATTATATCAAACTGCTGCTATAAAAAGTAAGGAATTAAACAGACTGCATTAGACATAAAGGGGGGAGAAAGAAAAATGATAGAAAACTTACAAGCCTGTCTGAGGTTTATCTTGCATGTTTTAATTTTGCTAGCAGGACGAATAATTGCAAAGTTTTAAATTGTGTATAGTTTTGTAGCATAAAAAAAAACCAAAGATGAGTGCAATTCTAAAACATAGTCATCAGCTGTAAATGCAGTGATTAGTCAACTCATCTCACTACATAGCTGATGCTATTTGACATTTTGCAAACTGCAAGATTATACTGTTCCCCAAAGCTGAAATCAGCTAGGAGTGTAGCCAGCCCAGATGAGGTTGTGCAGTGTGAGTATCAGCAGCAAATCAGGGTGTGGATGTGGTGACGGCCTAAACCCACTGCTCTTGGTCGTTACGTGTAGCTAAGATGAATAGCCTGGCTCCTTCTCACTTTATTGCGTTTTTGAGAGGTACAGACATATTGCAGTTTTGATTCTGCAGCCTGAGTCAACAGGGTTGTATGTTGGCTACAAGTAGAAAACATACCTTGAGACATCCTGTTATTTTCTTTTAGTGTAATTTAATTTTTTTCTCAGTTATTATCTTTGCGTGTGACAGGTCTATAAAGATAGAGAAATTACCCTTTTTTTTTGTTTTTAGAGCAGAAGCTAACCAAGCCATGTTGAGGAGGAGAGGGATGACTTAGGAGCTCTAAGTTAGTATCAGTGTCACATGACACAGTCATGATTATGGAATCCACAGTCCCTGTAGTGTGTTTATTCCCAAAGTTATCTAGCTACAAAGGAAAAAAGGTGTTTTGTGAGTTTTGCAGTGGTTATAATTTCAATTAGCTTAGAAATGATGGCTTAAAATATGCTGGGTTTTTTAACTGAATTTGTATCTTTTACTTCGGAACCTTAAGAACTGGTTCCTGAAAAGTTTTGCAATAACGAGTCCGAACTGAAAATAATTGAAATAGAAACCATTTCCAACCTCAGGCAAGTCGTGTTGCTGTACTCTCAGCAGCTAACATACGTAACATGCGCGCAGAGATCTATACATGTAGAGTAGTGATAGAAAAAATACACAGAAAAAATGCTAAAATAGAACAGCTTGTTGGCTGAACAAATGTTATGCTTGTTGAAACATACAAAGGACTTTTTAAATATATGCTGGGCTACTTCACTGCAAGCTTAAAGATGCCACATACTGTGTTACTCGTTCTTTTCTAATTCAAAGTCAAGATCCTCTACTGCACCAATAGATTTTTTTTTTTTTTTAGGCTTATATTAAATAATGTATTTTCACAGTACATGCCATAAAATGAATTGGCAGATTTTGTGAGTGATTGCACTGTAAATCTGAAATGAGACTCACTTCGTCACAGTTTCACTTCTTCCCACCAACTGTTCAAATGCCTCAGGTGCCAGAACAGATTAGAAAACCCTGTGAGAAAGGATGGCAGTTCTGCTGATGATAGTGAAAATGCAACGCTTTTTTCTGCTTTTAAGAAAACACGGTGAGCACAGTATGAAGCTTTATGTTTTACAGTCTTAGCCTGGGTCATGAGACGATTCTGTTACAATGCATCAGTTACCTTTATGTTTATAATCAGAACTAAAGCTGTAAAGTTATATCCTGCAGATATTTAACCCTGTTTTCAAGCATTTCTTTTTGTTGTACCTTAATATATGAAGCATAGCTGAGCAGTACACAGTGACACAGTAGTACACAGTACACAGAAAAAATGTGAAGGGGTAGTATCCCTTTGAAACTACATTTTCATGACTGATACTAGCACAATTTTACAATAACACAGTCGTGTTTTAAAAAAAATCCTTCCTTTGTTAGTCGTAAAATGAGTTTAAGTTCCCAAAGACATCATAGGGAACAGCTGTTGTTAAAGTCTAAGTGTGCAGCAGGAGGCAGTTGACAGTGGTTCTTTCAGTCCTGTAGTCCTAAACCATAATGCTGTTAATCTACTTGGGTTAATAACAGAAACTACCACCAACTCAATTAGGGTTCCAATTTGCCCCCAAAGTTTATTTTTTTTCTTAAAAAAGTTTTGTTGTTCTGAAAGTACATAAACCTTTATTATAAACCTGAGTTCAGCTCCAGGGAGAGATTTTCCATGCTATTGTTAAATTTCAAAGGTAACGAAGAGCAATTTTACTGGGAATTGATGGATTAGTTATAAACTACTTAATCCTTCTGTCTAGCCTGAAGAAGACTAACAAAATGCCTAAGCCCAGGAAAGCCACAGATCTTGCTTTTATGAGCAGGATATAGGTTTAGCATTAACATCACGCAAAAATCAAACCAATACAATCAAACTCTTTCATTTTGTTGAATAGATTACGCTACTGCCCAGACTGATTTTTGGTTTTGGTATTTTTTTTCCCCTCGTGAATCAGACCCTGGCTGACAAGCTCTTTCCATAGAGACTTAAGTGCCTTTCTGTGTCCGCATATTGGAGTAACCATGTCAGCCTAGAAGAATCACAACAGCACAATACACCCGTGTTTCTCCGTAGCTGGGTCACTGTTCCATGTGGTTAGAGTACCCTTTCCCCCATTCAGAAACCTGGTGCATGCTGTGTGTGCTCGTACAGTTCCTTAGGTTCACTTCCCTTAAGCAAGGGTAACAGGAAATGTTTGTACGTAAAGAGGTGAACTTGATGTATTGTTAGCTCTCTGATTTACAAGCATCTGAGGTAGGAGGTATGGATTAATAAATAGTATTTGTTAAATAAATAATAAATAACAGTAAGAAATATTTTCTAATTATTTTTTAAAGCGTTATCTTAAAGTAAAAGTAGGATGGTTATGTATCCTTTGCACATATTTATATATACTTATCATTTTATTATTTTATTTTTTTAAATGAAACATGATATAAACTGTTAAAGGAAAATATATCATGCCAGATCCAACAACCCAAGAAGTGAGACTGTTGCCACACCATATCCCCGGGTCCAACCAATAGTGAGGCTGAAGATCTAGTCCAGCAGGCACGCGCACACACACTACATGCATATGTGTGTGTGTGTATATATATATATATATACACACACACAGTTAGCCACACAGGTCACAAACGGGTACTCAGAGCACCTAAAAGAACATAGACAGCACCAGTGGCCTCATCCTGCTCCCCAGTCTGCATGGGCAGTATGGAAGCTCACTGGTGAGAACATATATGTGTGTGGGGGGGTGTCTGGGGGTGTGTGTGTGCCTGTGTGTACACACAAGGTGTATCCTTCCAGCAGCTGGGCTCAGACACATAAGTATATCAAGGTCTCTTTCAGTGTAACTCAGATATTGGTGATCTCTGTCCATTACATCATCCTAAGTGAGGTGATTTTATTCTCTTTTGGCAACATTATAACTTACCTGGTTGTGCTGTCATCCTGTTTGCCTAATTACCAGACAAAACACTGATTACGCTTAAACTCAAGCAAATAGATTTTATGTTGCCCAAAGTCTATAGATCAAAAGTTAAAGCAGAGTTCTTTTGAACAAATACCTAATAGTGATTAAGAGCTACCTTTTTATTCTCTTGTACCTTTGGATTGATTGTAGGAGTGCATGGTGTGATTGATTAAAGTCGGTAATTTAAAAACTGGCAAAGCAGTACATTACAGAAAGAATAAGAGTCAGCATGACAACAACAAAATGATACAAATGATCCTGACTATAACAGTTAAAGCTTTTGGAATATAACACCTTTCTAGCTTTTTTTCCCATCTTCCCCAAAATCTCAGCGTTGAAAGCAAATTAATTAGTACTAGGTTTTCAGCTATGGAGAGGGGAGCCTAAATAATTTGAAGAGTTTAAGAACTGAAAGAAAGGAAAAGAGAAAAGATGCCAATGTCAGGAAACTTGTGGAATAGAGACAAATATGCAGAAAAATAGTGATTGCTTTTCTAAATGTAAAAGCAGGGTTTACTATGCATCTCTTTGGCTATATAATAACCTTTAACCACGACTGCAGTGATACGTTACATCACTTTTTCAAGGACTAAAGAATGCTTTAGTTTACAATCTACGAAGTACTGAAAAGTACCTTGATGAATTTTAATTGTGTTAAAATTAGTTTAACTTTTGAGTGTACGTTCTTTATATCATTTGGTGGCTTGTTGTTGCTCTTTGCTTATTACTATGACTACAAAGCCAAGAATATCTAGCCATGTGTTAAAGACACCCTGTAATAAATGCTGAAAAGTCAAAAATTAAAGTATGATCTTTGCTTAAAGAGTTTAGCTTTGAAAACATTTGTAAGGGACTACAAGGAAATAGTAAAGCGTCATACTGACTAATACTGATTCAGGGTACCAGTTTGTCAATTTTTGGTAGCCACCACAGCAAAGTGAAGAGAGATTGAGGAGAGGGGGAAATGAAGTAGCTCAGCAAATGTGAGAAAACGTTACACAGAAAAGATCTGGCAGTTTTGCCAGGAGTTCAAGATGCTAAATTTATGGAAGGTTGAAAAAGGAGGGCCTGGAAGTCAATGGGCAATAGGGAAAAAATAAAGTTCTGTTTTGAACTTGAAACAATTGTTAGATATCCATGAGAACATTTGACAAAGACAAGTTAAGATTTAGTACAAATATGAAAATTAGAAAGATGACCTTATGAGTCATATGAAAATGTGTTTATAGGTGATAAATGGCCAAAGATAAGATATGTAGGAAAAAGAGCGGTAAAGCAAGGACAGGCACCTCTTAGAGCACCTAAAAAAGCTGACGGTAGACAAGAAGATGACATAGATAATGAGAAAGGGTAATTACAAGAGGAATTATGATCAGCTGTCTGGCCAATGTTATAGAAAGTGGTTTACAGATTAGATGAGCATGAACATGAAGCTTTTAGCCTTGGCTTAGAAAACATTCATTAGAAGGCTTTGCCAGCCATATTTCCTTCAACAAATGGATCGCATGGGAGAACAAAATGGGAACTGTTGAAGGGAAAGTTCATACCATGATTATGAACACTGCATTTAGCAAGTCTGAAGAGCGTATTGTACATAGAAATGCAGCAAGCAGAATATTTGATCTTTGTCTTAAGATGAGAGCAACCAGGGCAGAACATGATGAGTAATTATGGAGAAGTATAAAGAAAGGAAACTAATGTCAAAAAGTGGCATGAAGGAATAATCTTACAAGCGACAACAGAGGCCTTAAGACTTTTAAGGAGAGGAAGTGCTTTATAAATCGCTTTAAGCAGGACTAACTGACTAGGCACCAAACCACAATAAGCATCTCCATGAACTGCATTGCACTACAAAGCCAACCAAGGCAGTTTAGAACTATTCTGTGTCTGCGTTTCTTGGGGCTGCATTATGGATGAGAAGGATGAGAATTTCTACTTTCCATTTGTGTAACAAGGCCTTATCTAAATAACTGAAATAAATCACAGAATCACACAGAATTATTGAGGCTGGAATAGACCTCTGAGATCATCAAGTCCAGCCTATGACCTAACACCACAACATCAACTAGACCATGGAAGTGTCACGTCCAATCTTTCCTTAAACACCTTCAGGGATGACGACTCCACCACTTCCCTGGGCAGTCCATTCCAGTGTTTAATCACCCTTTCCATGAGGAAGTGTTTCCTAATACCCAACCTAAACCTCCCCTGGCGTAGCTTCAGGCCATGCCCTCTCGTCCTGTCACTTGTTGCCTGGGAGAAGAGCCGGACCCCCACCTGACTACAACTTCCCTTCAGGTAGTTGTAGAGAGTGATAAGGTCCCCTCTGAATCTCCTCTTCTCCAGGCTGAACAACCCCAGCTCCCTCAGCTTCTCCTCATAAGACTTTCCCTCCAGTCCCTTCCCCAGCCTCATCACTCTCCTCTGGATGCGCTCCAGCACCTCAAGATCTTTCTTGAAGTGAGGGGCCGAGAACTGCACACAGTACTCGAGCGGCTTCAAAATATTAACTAATAAGTTTTGGTGAATGTAATGTTGACATATCATCTAGGTTGTATGATTATAGGGGAAATAATAGTAGCTGTGATTGTATGAGACAGTTTTGTAAGTAAGGCTGAGAATGACTTACTTTGTAACAGCCAAGATTTCCAACTACTATCTAGAAACAAAAAAGCTCTGAACGGTTTTCGCAAAGAGACAGTAAACAAACACTACATTCTCCACTTCTGCAACGGAATGAAAGGTTAGAATAAAAACATACAGTAGCACAAAACCTGTTGCATTTAGTAGTCTGAGATGTCTCTTTCCTAACTTCATACTTTCTTGTTTTAAAGAGAAAACTATTAATTTTCCTGATGAGGCATTCTAAAGTAGTGCTGCTTTATATAATGCTAATCTGATTCTCCTAGTTTTCCTTCATTTGCTTTTAATAATACTTATAAAATAATTTAGTCTGCAGGTGTAACCAAATCTGAGCCTTCAGGCTATTCCAATCACACAGTTACTATGTAATTATTATAAAGAGGCAAATTATTGTTACACCTGATTGTAGTTGGAAGAGAAGATAATTGAATTGAAACAAAATAAGAGTTCACAGAAAATTTCTGTTTCTCAGTACTTTTGCTATTTTGATCATGTTTCATTTCAATGGTTTACGATATCTTTATTATTCACTTATTTTCTATGTATTAACTTTACTGACCACCTGGCTTAGTCTGAGACAACATTTTTTCTTTTACTCTGTGCTAACCTGCTGAAATACCATTATGCATAGTAATCACTGAAAGTTAATAATCGCTGGAAATCCTTGATGTGTTATGACTATTTTTTGCCTTTTTCACATAGTTCTAGGAGGAGTTTTAGGGACTCATTTATAATGAGCAACTTTCACACTGGCAGTAATATATTAAAATAAAACCAAAGGTGCTGAGGAAAATATAAGGCAGGTATCTTAGAATTTAAGTTAGCTGTATGATTTTGTTTAATTGCCTTTGCTTGTGTATTGTATACCTTTTTAGTGTAAAACACCTTAGTAAGTGTTTTACAGATGCTGTGTTGCATACCACAAGCTATGATGAGTACAGTGAAAAGAAGAATGTTCTTCTGTGGTACGTGGTCTGGATAGAGACAAAGCAGGTTAATTCTAAAATAACAACGGGTTCCCCAGAAGATACAAATGTAAGTCCTGTCCTCTCCATCTTCTTATGCCTCTTTGCCATCTCTTGCTAGAAGTAAGAAATAATTTTGTCCTTTTTTTGCCATCCCTGCTTTTGCTAATAATTTTTATCCCAAACAAAACATAAAGAAGGTTGAGAAAATGAACGTAACAGGCATCCAGTAAATGAGAGCCGAAAAAGCTCAGTGGTAGTATGTTGAGCTAAATATTTTCCCTTCCAGAAACATATTCCTAACTTTCCTACTTGCAATATTAGCCCTTTTTGTGCTGTTGATTTTTAGGAGGAAGTGTAGTAAGGATTAGAATTAGTGAAAACATTGTTAAATATGATACGCAAGTGAAGGATCAAATTTGTTTTTATTTTAAGGAAAATTATGAGTCTCAAAGCTCGGTGCTGCTTGAAATGGTAAATAAGGAAGATCCGTGTTGATACTGTCTGCCTGGGTTTCCAAAAGACATTTGATAAAGTCCCTTATGAAACGCTCTGAAGAAACTGTGCAGCCTTGTAATGAACTAGAAGGTCCTTGCGTAGACAAAAATAATGGTTAAAGATGAAAAGGAGAAAGCAATTGATGGTGAGTGTTTGCAGTGGTGTAAGTTTGTCTGCTGGGACGCATGAAGTTCAATGTATTCCTTGGAAGAGCGGTCATTAGTGGCCAGGATACCCGATTTATATTAAGTTGTTTAGAATATTTAAGATAACGATCAACTAAAAAAATTGCAGAAGGACTTTGAAGCATGAGAAAAAGGCAAAACATACTTCCCGTGTAAAATGATGACCATGAGCTGAGTCAAAACAGAACAGCCTGAAAAAGAAAAAAATGATGGGAAATATGAGAGAGGTCTATAAAATCATGGGTGACAAGAAAATTGGACAAAGATTGTTTTGGGTGGTATTTTCTTCTTTGGCTAATTTTTTTCCTTTGATCCTTCCACTGCCAATAAAGCAGATCAAATGATGTAAGCAGGCGTCCAGTACAGAAAGAACAAAAGGTGGCGATACTTCCTTCAATGTATATACAGATGTAGACATTCTTGCCAACAGGATGATGCAAATGCTAAATGTTTACTTGGGTCTCAAGGAAGACTCGAGACTTTCATGGAAAAGAAATCCATCAGGAAATATTAAACACAAAAATGTACCAGGAAATTTCAGAACCACAGACTATTGGAGACTGGGAGAGCATTCAGGGCAGTACTTATACTTCTTTCCCCCTCCTATAAATCAGGAAATCTAAAACTAGGAACAGCTCAAACAGAAAAAAATGCGAAAGATGTTTCCTTTAAATGGAAGAGTTATCTCAGTTAGTACTCTAATAATTATGAAATGACTACTGGGGTGTGGGGGAAGAGGAGGGGAAGGAGACAGATGGAATGAGATGGAATGAAACTGTTGTCCTAAAAGTAATATTAAAAACCCTCAGACTAATTATTTTTAATATGAAGCTATCTGCCTTAGTCATTTACCTACCCAGTTTGCAGTAACAGCTATATGAATTAGTAGTAACCTAATTATCATCATTAAGCAGGTGTATCCAATGTGTTTTTTCTTCTGTTGGATTTTTTGCTGTTTGCAAATCTTCATAGCATCCAGAACTAAAATGTAAAAAAAAGGTAGGCTCCAATTAGATACACTTAGAAAAATACCAGAAAAAAAAAAAAAAAAGATATTTGGAATAATTATCTGTTTGCAGTGCAAAGTCAGCAGGTTTTGCAAAGTTTTAAAATAAGATTATAGAAGATGAAACAGAAAAGCTTACTTCAGCTTTTAAGAAAGATGTAAGCAATTTTAAACCATGCTTTTCCCCCAGGGAGAGTTTGAAAATATTCCTAATGAATTAAAGTATAGTAAAAGTATTTTCTGGATGATAAAATTGTTCCTAATAATTTCTTAATTTCTATTATGCTTAATTGTAAATCTCAGGGGTATGAGGTTAAAGCACTATATTTCTGTGTTGAGAGTATGGATTGTTTTCCTTTTCTCAGGTTTTTTTCTTAGGTAAGAGCATTTTTCTTTCTTTTTTTTTGAGCAATAAGAAGGTTGCCTGTAGAGTGTACAAGCTGTGTTCCTGTCAGTAAAAACTTATTCAAGCACTCTGAATGAGGAAATATAATCTGCTTTGAGGTAACTCTCCTTTCAATTAGTTCTGAAAGAAATGCAAGTCCTCAAGTAAAAAAATTTTCAAGTTCACTCAGAGAACAACAAACTAGTCCCCTAAACAGAAGGATACTTTCCCCCTCACCCTCCTCCTCTCATAACCTGGAGAAGGACAAAGAAGTCCAGTCACGTGTTTTAGTTTGTGTTGCTCTGAACATTCTCTTTCATCTGAATATAATCCATACTCCCACCCAATCCTGATGGCACAATAAAGAGCACTTGTGAGAGCAATTTCCATGAAACTGTTTTTAAGAGATGAATGAGGAAAGAATCATGCCTTTCAAATAGTGTCCAAAAAAACCCCCAAATCAAACTAGTGAGTTTCAATTGGAATAACCAGTAGCTGCCCCTTTGGCTCCAGGATATACTCTAAGAAAGTTCAGGCACAAGATGAGGCAAGAAGGCAGCTGATTTCTTTATGAAGCTGTGGAGTTGAATGATAAATGTCGTCATCTTAAACATTTCCTGAAAAGGTAATGGTGCAAAGTCCAAAACGAATTTCTGGGAAATAGCTTTAAGTTAGTGAGATAGTCAACAGTATAAATGGCAATGGCTCAGAATTTCTCCTCCAATTAGAAAGACGAGATTCGATTCAAGTTAACCTTGTAAACTTGAAGGGTTATTGGTTATAAAATGAATGGTTATGTTTTCTCCATTTTTTTTTTTGTGCTGAAACTGTAATTGATGTTACCAATTTAAACTAGAAAGTAGCTTTAGTCAAAGAGAAAAAGTGCGTTTTAAAGGAATGCAAATCCCTTATAAAACACTTGAAGTGTTTTTTGTTGGGTTTTTTTGTTGTTTTTTTTTCTAGTTTACTAGCTTCACTGCATTACAGAATGATGACTTCTTGGTACTTACAACTTTTTTTCTGCAGTTGAAAAAATCCTTATATGCATTGTGACTGTTTTAATTGTAGTAGATTCTAGATCTCAGGAGAACTGGTGAAGTACAATAGCCTTTCCCACTTCATTTAGGTAATAAAGCAATAGGTCTCACCCCTAAATGAAAAAAAAAAAAAATGTAAGAAATAAAAAAGAAAGAAAAGGGAATGGTGGTTTCAAATCTGAAATACATGAAATACAAATGTATTAGGAGTGGGAGGAAAGTAAGTGTGTGAAGTAAATCTTTGGGAATCTAAATTAAGGAGGGCACCCAGAGATGGGGCCAGGGCAGAGTTTGCTGCCCACCTGAAAGCTGTGTGCTGCTGAGTCTGTTCAGTCTTCCCTGCAGTTTCATTACTTCATCTCTTTCTGCCTGCAGTTGCTCACGTGCACTCTTCTCCTCCTCAGTGTCTGCAAAAACTCTAATCTCAGCCCAAAGACAACAATTTTCATCATGCTCTCACAGGAAACAAGCTTAAATAGGCAATACAACATAATCTAAATTAGAATTTGTTAATCAGAAAATTATAAATTACATTAATTTTAAAATGGACTAAAAAGCTTTCTAATTAGTTAGCTACTTTAAAAATTAAATGCATATAATAGCACACGGAACTTTTGTTTGTCTGATAGATTATATTTTTGCACTTGCAGCAAAATAATCCAATTAAGTGTTGGATGTTATTTTTTTCTCACTTCCCACGTTCGCCTGCCACATCAGTAATCTGTGCATGCACCAGTTTTAGTTATTGCTAGTATTACAGATATAATTTTGATTGCAAATGACGTGCTATTTTGTGTACATATTGATAGCTTCCCAATGCATTGCATGGTTAGGATTTATGAAGCATTGAATACATTTTTGTTGTTGACACTTCTAAGTCCTGAGTTTCACAGTTACATGTTAGGTACTTGTTTCATATATTTGCTTATAAATAAAAAATGCGATAGTATATCCTTAAAATGAAATAGAGCCAAATTTCAGAATTCTTTTTGTATGTCTAAAGACAAAAACAAATCCCAGCAATTCAGTAACAAGAGGATGTGCAAGTTAAAAGTCAAGATACAAATATAAGTGAGAGATGTTACTTTGAAGTCTATATCTGCAAATGAGAACCCTCATTAATGTTTTTTTTCCAATCCTAATTTCACCCACCACAGTGAGGCACGAGGAGTGTTTGAACATATGGAAAGCTGGAGCTTAATTGTTCAAATTCTGTTCACCCATTCCAACTTTTCGCAGTGATGTGTGCTATTTAGCATTTGTGTGCATTAGGTAATATATTTAGTGTTTCCTGTTTCGATCCGATTTATGTATGTTTGGCTGCAGACCAAAGCTGTGGGCACACAGTATGGAATTGTCATAAATCTGCCTATGCCGACTGTAAGTGCTCTGTTGCTGCAGTTGATAGCCTGCTCGCGTGAACATTTCGGAATGCTTGCGGAGCAGTACCGCCTCTTCCCAGCAAATCTCCTAGGGACTAAATTAATGTATCTCATATTGTATTGATTGTAGCCAATAAGTGCCTAAATGATTTGATGCGAGGCAGAGGGATTATGAAGGGAAGAGGGAAGAGGCAGCTTGAAAGAAATATGCGGTTTAATTACAGGATGAATTTCGCCTATCTACCTCCCCCTAGGAATTTAACAAATAGGCCTAAGTGCACTTAGCTGTTCTTGACATCTGTTGAAATGATATCTGCCCATGATGAGGGAATCATGGGAATTGGTCTAAGGGTATTGTCAGGATCAGTGAACCACGGGAAACTGCTTTTCTGTCTGCAAAAATTAGACGAAAGAAAAACCTACGTTAGCAGTTTTGAGTTAAGCTGCGATGATTATGATTTCCATCACAGAATTCTGCTTTCTGATTTAATGGTGCTGGCTCTGTATTTAGAAAGACGTTAAGTGAATAATAAAAATTGTGTTGAAACTTAAGCAACAAAATATAAATTTAAGCTGGAATCAAAATCTATTCATGGTGCTGCTGTTGGTGGGCATTCGATATATGCCTTTCAAGAGAAACATCCAGGTTCATACCTTTTTTTATGATGTATTATGAAACTCAGAATCTCTTAGGTAAACAATGGAGACAGCACAAAACCCAGAGAACACAAAAGCTGGAGCTTCAGCTTAAATTCTGTGGGAAGACAAGCATGGTGAAGACTGATGTTGTGTATTTGCTCATTTTGATTACATCTATAATTCAGAAGGAAGTATAGATTGCTTAATGCTTTCTGCTGCATTTTATAGCATTTATACTATACTGATGCAAAACAAAACCTGGCAATACCTTAAAGTCCTAAGTTTCTTTGCATTAGTTGAAAGCTGTGTTTTCCTATGCTTGCTGTGTTTATCTGAATTACCTCATAAATTACTTGAAAGTCGTTTCCCTTGAAAAAGTGATAAATGTTTATTTCAGGAGGTAGAAGCAGAAGGTGAGACTGTGTATCCCATTACCTAAGCTGCATGCGTGTCGCTGCCTGCATGCGCGTGCATTCTGACTATGCTTTTTGCCTATGCAAGGACTGAAAAACCCACAAGAGTAGGCTGGGGGGTGTGCGTTCATGTGTTTCTTTTCTATATAATGCAAATTCTTCTGTCTGTAGTATTCTTTTCCTGTGATTTCCATAACCAACTTGAAAGGAAAAATAGATGGTTAATTTATTTCACTGTAAAAGACAAATTAGGATTTCTTGCTACAGGAAATGTTTGTTGCTAGTTTTGTCTACAAACACAGTAATTGAGGACAGAATTTCAGTTTGTCTAGCTGTGCCATGTTTTCTTGGAAATGATTGAATTCACATCCATCTAAATTCCTGATGCATTCCACATTTCTACTGATTTCTGAAAGACTGCAATGATTGTAAATGGGCAAGCACTACAAAAATGATAAAGCACAACAAATCTAACAATTTAGCGTTTTGGATTTTTTTCCTGCTGTATTCTTGAAAACATACGTATACCGTATGTAAAAATATTTATACGTGAAAGCACAGAGAGAGTAAAACATGCGCTTCAGCATTCACACTGATTTTAAAGACCACCTTAAAACCAGTGATTTGCACATCTGGATTACGGAGAGAGCTTGCCCTCTCCTTGTTCTCACTGAGATTTTTAATAAAGTTTAGCTGCACTATGCAAGGATACATGAAGAGATCTATGCAGTACCAATAGGCATATGCAGCCATAGTTTCTCTCAAAAGGAAATCAGAAGAAAACCAGAAGATCGTTTGAAAGTCTAACAAGACGACAATAGGCTACATCAACATCAAACCCAGAATATTTTAGTATTAATTTTGCACAGCATCAACTAAGTAAGTAATTTCATGAACATATAGAAAAAAGAAATCAGCCGATTCCCTTTTTGAGGATATGAAAAATAAAGGATAAGAGACTTGGAGAAAGCACCTCAATTTCTAACGGCAGCTTTTTGTTTATAGCAGAGGTGTTTTCCTGTAACAATGAACATTAAAAAGTTCATTTTTAATCTTTTAATTGCAATATTTGGAATTACTCTCCAATTTCCTCTGAAATATAAAGTAAAGTAAATTAAAGGCCAAGATATCTGAGACGTGAAAGATTCTTCTTTATGAATACATTATCATTATTGGTTGATTTTTAGGAATGTCTTTATTTGGTATCTCACTGCTCAGTTTCCTGAAACTGAAAACTGAAACTTTCTGTTTATATTATAAATCTTCCCAGTGACAGAATTTAAAAGAATGATAGTTTGTTTCCCTTCGCAACTCTAAATACCATTGTCTTTTTAATGGGAATACAATGGGAATTAATTTTTTCCTCCATAAGCACCCAATATATTCAATTGTAATACATGTATAATTATCAGGGATTTTTTTTTTCACTTTTACAATAGTATCAGCTATCCACCATAGTGTGTCATATCTTAAAGCAACTTCAAAATATTGTGATGTAATATAAGCTCATCTAGACTAAAATTTTGAGTTCATTCAAATCCTGCACCCATAATTAGGCATCTAAATATAACAGCCTGATTTTTAAAAGATGTGAGGATGTTTAGGTACAGCAACTTGCTAAGATTTGCTGTGCTCTGCGTTTCTGAAAACCAGGCCATATATGTAGGTAACCTAAGTATAGATTCATGAACTAATTTAAGACTTAAATAGACTTTAAATTACTGGGCACGTTTCTCAGCTCATGTTATTCTTAAAGGAGAAAAACAATGATTCCTGGCAGTGATCCTTGTCTGGTTGGCACTGATGACAAAGCACTCACACATCAGTGGGAAAAAATTGTTCTTTGTTTTTAAAAGTATTTTTGAAAGGTATGTAACAATTCAGTGTTGTATTATATTATCCCAGTTTGAGGCACAAGCTCTGTCTTTTATATTCCAAATTTACTAGAAACATAATGGAGAATTGTTTAGGTAGAGCACTTTCAGTAGAACTGAGTTATGTGTGGGTAATCTAAAATACCTGTTCTCTTCAAAGCCAGTATGTTTAAGGAGATATATTACTTGCTTTGAATGAAACATATTTTATATTTAATACAGCATTTACAACTGTCAAACAGTGTGTTTCTTTTTCTTCTTTCATCAATGTTTTTTTCAGGGTTTGCAAGAAAAGTGTTTCAGGAGTTGTCTTGCTTTTCTAACGGGAAGAAATTTTAATGATTTTAGTTATCAGTGGTTTTTATTTGTAGGTTTAGATTCCTCAGGATAAATTAAAAAAAAGATATTTTAAAATGTGGTTTCACTGTCACAAAATCACAGTGTAATTGTCCTTGTGAATACCTTGTAATTGTTACTAGTACTGGCACTGGCAAATAGAGGAGATGGAGTGATGAAAAAAAGCAATTATTCTTCATTTAATGAGGACATTCTGTGTAATGTGCCAAGCAGTCCAGAAAGTCCAAACCCTAGTCTGAATGTATTCATTATAATTCTTTACCATTTGTCCAGGTTTCAGTTCATTCATTTTCTTATCTTTAAATTTCGCATCTTTTGTTAACTAAGGCTTCTCATAATGTACATCAGGATAGGATGTAGATGGATGAAAATGGAACTATGATAGTGCACTAGGATTAACATAATTCCTTTCAAGTTTTGGGTCGGTTGTTTTGTGGTTTTTTTTCAAAAACACATATAAATTTTTTTTTGGTGGATACTAAGAAAGAAAAATACAGGAATGGATCTGGGCACATTCTGTACCAGTCAGAGAAAAGAAGTTTGTTTGAAAAAATATTCAGAAGTTGTACAGCATTGTACTTTTGTGTATAGGCTATGCTTTGTTAGAAAATTACTAACTCAGTATTAGTCTCTAGAGAGAAAAATTTCAAATATAGGTAATTATGCTTGTGACATAGGGTGGCAGTGGTATTAAACAAATACTGGGGCTCACTATTTCTCCTGATGTCCTGTAATTTCATTCTCCTCCCATTGTGGAGAAAGCTTTTCCTGCAAACATATCTACCCTTTGTAAGATGAGTACATTTTCAAAAAATATTGGAAGCATCACAGTGTTAGCAAAATACAAACAATCACGTTGTTACATTTCCACATTTCGTGAATGTGCTGGCATGTCTAAACAAGGAATGAGAATAGCTGCAGTCCTGTGAAATCTCTGCATTTTCTTCAAAGCTCTGTGATTCAAAGTGCAAAATTCAGCTATCAGACTGGTTGCTACTGAGCCAACTGAGAGTGTGATTTAAAAAAAAAATTCTTTCCAATGATGAATTTAGTGACTTTCTTGCTCCCTCTTTTTTTTGGATGTGGCATGAGTAATTCATAAATACTTTGTGGTTTAGGCAGTAAGGGGCGAGCTGAAGTATCTAAAAAAAAAAAATAAAACCCAAGAAAATCTGTAGCCAGAATGACAAATCCTTAGGCACAGCTATAAAACATACAGAGCAGTAGCACAGAGCCATAAGAATATATTGACTGTGGCCCAAACTCATCAGAAGATTGATCAATCCAGCTGACTTGCATTAATTGTGAAATAGAAAGAACGATGCGATCAATGATAGGCATGAAAGTGCAGCGGTAATGATGCCACATCTAGCTAATCCAATAATGGAGAACCTGATGTATAGCATATTGGAATTCCACTGTTCAGGCCCCTGTCACAATAAAATATATCCTGCAATTATGGGGAAAAATTGAGCAGGCAGCAGTTGAGCCGGCCTAATCGGCCAGTGCCACAGTAGTTTTCCTGATTAAACACTGCATTAAGTGGCACTCAAACACTGCAACTTGTCTGCATTATAAAAGATAATCCGTAAATTAATGTGGAACTTTGTAATTTAATCAAAGCAAACTATGAATATTAAGATGTGTGCAAGATATCTAGTTAACTGTGAGCATTTTAACAATTTATAAACTGGTCTCTCGATGTTGGCTACAAGGAGAAAGGGCTGTGTGCTGAATTGAGAGCCACTAGTTTCCCATGCTGAAAATCAATTAAACTTTGTACATACTTGAAGACCTGATGGGAAAAAATAATATGCTCAACAGACCCTTGGAGAATTGAAATTTAGTTAACTTCTGTAAATGGTTGCCTATAGTCACTGGTTTTAGTCTGCTCAATGTTACTTGTTGGTTGGGGGAAGAATTTATAGAAAATAGTAGTATAAGTACAACCAGACCTGCAGTTGAAATTAGGAATCAGTGATAATCTACCTATAGTAAAAAGAAACAAATTCCTCCCCAAAGTACAGCATTTGTCGTATTAATAAGAACTGCCCGGCATTCAGTTCCTTAAAGTACTGACTTTTCTACTATTACTTGAATAATGGTACTTAGTTTTTATTATTAAGTTTCTGCTTTTATTAAGTTCCTACTCATTTTTATTTTGAGCCTTGGCTTGATGTTCTGTAGACCTGTCTCTCTGTGGAGGATGCTACAAGCCTGCACTGACCAAGCAGGAACATCTCAGAGGTTCCCGCTTAAGGAACATGCGCTCTTCAGCCTTGCCCACTCCCTGAGGCCAAATGATCTTCTGAGCTTGGTTCTTTCTGCTCTGTTTAGAAGGCAACATTCAGAGCAACAGTTGAGCCGTGACTGTTTCACCTTATCCCTTGTCAACAGTGTTTCTCAATTTGTGTGATTTTTTTGTTTGTTGGTCTTTTTTTTTGGTTGGTTGGTTTGGATTTTTTAGGGGGTGGAGGTATGGAGATAAATGACTGGTCTCAGAGCTGCTCAACATTCAGTACAAGGACTATTGTTTCTGTGTGGGTTTGAGCAATTACAGCAAGAGAAATGGATGGCTGCCTAACCACAGAGGAAGCAGCTCAACCGATCTGCGGATCATTCTCCTTTGCCTTCTGGAAGTCATTGACTGCTTTAATTCCAGTACTGGGTGGGTATTTTTGTATTTCAGCTACAGAAATTTACCACTTTTCAGATAGAAACATTCATGTATAAATTGGACAGACGGTTTGATGCTTTATAGTTCTTGAGAATCTTCAGTAGAGCCTGGCACCATTTCTACATGCAAATGTACAGGTTTTTTTCAGGAAGGAAATAACTTTGCTGCTTCTGCTGTGCTTTTTTTTCTTTAAAGACTTTGCTGAGACAGAGAAGCCTGAGGACAATTATTTAAACAAATAGCAGGCAAACAAAAAGATTCACATTCCTGTGTGTTAAAGTATACAGGTTACAACTCCTGTGAGAGATTAGGAGTTCTTCACATCTTACTTAAGCATCTTTGATTCTGAAACAGTCGGCTGGAGAAGCCGATGGGCATGTGGGATCAGTAATTGTCCACCTGTCTCAGTTTAATGCCCTAGTGGAGAAAAGCCAACACTTTAAGACTTCACCTCACATTTTCTATTTCCGTTTCAATGCAGTGTAATTTTCTCAGTGTTGTCAGGAAACTATCAGCCAGTCTTTGCACAGACCTTTTCTTCTTCTCTAAAGTTGATGACACCTGTGGGGAATAAAATGGCAAGAGAAACAAGTTTCCTCACATGATTACAATGAGAAAGCAGGGGTGAAATTGGGGAGATAATTTATCCTGAAGCTTCTAGATATTTCAAAGTGTTTGTT
Source organism: Baryphthengus martii (assembly GCA_013396935.1). Taxonomy (NCBI): domain Eukaryota; kingdom Metazoa; phylum Chordata; class Aves; order Coraciiformes; family Momotidae; genus Baryphthengus; species Baryphthengus martii. The sequence continues at coordinate 45,848 of VWZK01018849.1, forward strand.
TTCAATATAAAAATGTAATTAAAAACTAGATTAATAAGTCCTGTGATTGGTTTCCGGCTGCTTAAATGCACTGACAGAAAAGACTATCTTTTTGTTTCTCTGTAAGAGGAATTGAATTAATGTTCTTCAGATTTTTCCCTTAGAAATATTGCAGTACAACCAAAAACTAAGGAAACATGACCAAGTTGTGATTGCAATATACCATACTAGATTTTAGTAGCATCTGTTTCTGTGAGAAATGCATGGTACAGTGTATATTTTCTAAACATACTTTTGATTTCACGAAGTGGTTGTTAGCAGTTAGCTTTACACCTCTTATCATAAACATAATAGTAAAAGAAAAGGCGAGTTGAAACTCTGTGATGGTAAATAATTACTATGGAACAAACCCTTGCCTTCCCCAGGTCTTTATTAGTTTATTTTTGCCACTAGGGAATTATTTTAATACATGAAAACTGTATTCAAGTTATGTTCCAGCAGTAAATGAGGTCATCTAGACCTTATTTCTTTCCAGGACAATTAATTTCAAGCCAGTCCATGTTAAAGAAAGTACTGAGCAGTGTGTTTTATAATTGCTGGAAAGCTGTACATGCAATATTAGAATAGAAATATTGGGTTTCTTTTCAAGCTTTGAGTAATCCCAGCAGACTTGCAAACTACTATGAATAATTCTGTAAAGTCTAAGTGAAAGAGTTCAGATATTCCCCCCCTCAGCCTCCTTTTAGATTACTGAAGTTATTTGAGGCAAAAAGTCGAAACATCTCAACATTAAGGAAAATGAAGACACTTTAAGACTGAAGTAGTAATGGATAGCCTAAAGGCATCAACCTAAACCAACAAGCCGACTGCAGCAATGCTTAGTGTATGCATTTACTCTCTCAAAGTTGTTAGATGCCACCAATCATCTGTAAAGTTAACACATTATCTTCATAATAGCAGAACTTATGCAAATGCTTTACTTTGTTGGTAGTTTAATATAATTAAATAGATGTGTATATCTTTTTAGATATTACATTATCAAGGAATAGTCTTATTCGTGGTAGCTTAATTTGAAGTATCTTAAGGCCTGTATTATGCCATTCTCAGTTTTGGTTTTTGGTTTGTTTTTTTAATTTTTCACACACAGCTCTAACTTGATGCATAGCAAATAGAACCGTAGAGGTGAAGCAGCATGTCTGGAAACTGCTGCTTCCAGGGGAAGCTGGTTGTTCCATGGAACTGCCCTGAGAACATATTTTTACTTCTGCTTGTTATAAGCAGTGTCATTACCTTTGGCAATTTCTATGTTGTACTCTTGAAATCAAACTTGCAACACAAGTGGAGACCCTAGAAGGTCTTACAGACTTGCAAGTACTTGGAAATAAGGTGTTAATGTTTTCCCTCAGGAAAACAGAGAAGAATTTTACCCTCCCTCAGGGTATTGTTTTATCTGTAATTAGCACAGGCAAGATCGTCCAAATACAGAAATCAGTGAGCTAATTGAGATAGTCTAGCAATGATGGACTCTACTGGGATCAATTAACATGATCTAGATATTAAAGGAAAAGCAGAATATTTCCTCTTTTTTTTTTTCCCCTCCTATGATTTGCCACACTTGCCTCTTAAATATAGGCTCCTGAAAGCAGGAAAGGGTTTTTTTTAACATTTCCAGAGCAATGAAAGTCATCAAAGTTGTCTTCAGTTATGCTGACAAACTGCTCATTTCTTTTACAGTCTAGACAAAGTGACATCTGGGTACCATTGGGAAGGATTGTTGATGGGTGGTCCAACTTTTTTGCTATTTGACAGCAGAATTGCTCTCATTTTGAAACCTGGGCTCTGATTCTTAGTCTCAGTACATTATGTTATATAGGTAGGGGGTTTCTGTAGTATTTCTTCCTGTTGTGGGATGTCCTTTGAAGTGAGTATAGGTGGCTAAGGTATTTTTTTTTTTACTGGTTTGGTATGTCATACTACTCGCTTACAACATACATGTGACTACGTTTTACTGGTGATCACAGGACAAACTTTCAGCTTTTCAAAATTTGTCAACACTGGGGAATCATGCCAGGATTGTCAATGATAATATGTTAATATGTTTTTGATGTTCCGTATTCTTTTTTCCATCTAATCGAAGTCATGCGCATGGCATTTCTCAAATGACCCAGATGTGGGCTAGTCTGTAAGCCCATAAAGTTAGTTCACTAGGTTGCATCAGCAATGAAGATTGCTCTAAATGCACTTAGAATGGACTGGACTGCTTTTTAATGTGCAAATTGAGAGTGCTCATTAAGGGAGACAAGAGAAAACTTCAAGTACCTTGTGCTATGCTTAAAATCATCCCACCTCCACTAGAACTCTGTATCTTCTATTCCACCTTAAATCAGTTTAGTTCTTGTCAGAAGTGACAGGATGCTAATAGTTCATTCAGGAAAACATTTATTACTTTTAGGAAGATTTAATCTGTTATCCTGATCAAAGTTGAGGCTTTCTAACTTACTAAGAGCTGGCTACCAAAGCTAAGTAGGAAGGGGAATTTCTAGCATGTCTGGCAAAGCACTATCTGTGCATTCCTTGTTGTCTCTAAACGACAAAGTAAAAAAAAGTTTTGAAACTTGATTATTGGGTACTGCAAGGACTAAAATGCAGTGAAAATGGACTACAGTATTCTTTTTTATTTTTAGAAAATAATTCCAGACATCAGAGAGAGACTTTATATAACCTAGTAATGAAGAATAGTTCTTTGTTCTCTAGGCCCCAGGCATTCTACATTTCTGAAGCTGGAACATGACATGTACAACAAGACTATATAAAATCTTTAAGCATTTTTTTTAAATACCCAGATAACTGGTGGACTTATTTTCTTTGCAGAAATAAGAGATTATAGATATATTTCATACGTAATCGGTCCAGAACTATCAAATAAACCCAAAAGTGATCCTCATCTTCTTTCTCACTCTTCCTGACACCTGTGAAATGCCAAATTTGTTTGCCTGTCTTCTCATGGGCATGGATGTTTAGCTAACGAGACCAAAACTATTTAAAACACAAAACAAGTCATTCCTCATTTATTTCATGTTTCACTCAATCCATTTCCCATTCTAATGCTTATGGACTTGGATTTACACCACCCCATCCTCTACCCCATTTCATTTATGTTTTTGACTTGCCTTTGAGAAAAACTGTGTGGTTCTTTTCTTTCTTTACCTTCTTTTTTTTTTCCTTTTTCCTCTTTCTCTCCTCTCTTTCTCTCCTCTCTTTCTCTCCTCTCTTTCTCTCCTCTCTTTCTCTCCTCTCTTTCTCTC
>VWZK01018849.1:49168-59781 GCA_013396935.1 Baryphthengus martii
TTTCTCTCCTCTCTTTCTCTTTCTCTCTTTCTCTCCTCTCTTTCTCTTTCTCTCCTCTCTTTCTCTTTCTCTCCATGAAATACATTTCATCCAGGCTTGCGTATTTATATCCAGACTTGACTTAAGAAAAATTAATTGTGGTCTAATAACTATAAAATACTAAGAGGAAATAAAATCAATGTTGGCCCAGATCTTGAAGTGCAAACCACACACGCACTATAAAATACGGTAGAATACTGCTTACTCAGTAGATTCAGCTCTAGGAATTGAACAGAACTGAGAATTATTATTAAAAATATGTATAGGAAAATTTAAAAATCTGTTCAATAGATGTCTGCAAATTGTTATTTTCATCAGATCAAGGTATTTTTTATTTCCTTCAGGTTAAAAGAATTCTCATTCTTGATACATATCTGACTTGGACAGATTAAAGTGGTTTTTTGGCTGGGTTTTTTTCCTTCTTTGCAGTGTTCTTAGTAACGAGTCTTCAGGCTGCTAAATGTATACATATGAATTACAGTGTTTCAGGGATCAAGCAAAAGGCTCTGGGGAAAAAAACACCGCACCTCCATGATATATATTAAGTTTGGCTTTATTTACTAAGGAGTGCTCTATAGTCATTTTTGCAAATTACTGAACTTTGCTAGAATGCCAGCACTGAGGAAGGGGTATGCAGCTCTTGCCAGCCTCCATCTGTAACCTGTCATACTACACAGAGTTGTGGAGGTTAGATTCCAGAAGCAGATTTCCTCTTTTTCACATGAAGGCTTTATTTTCATCAAGAGCCATGCAGAGGTACTGTGAGAGCTGAGGCTGAGGAAAAGGAAAAAAATCTGTAAAAAAAAGAAGAAAAAAAATCCATTTTATGGAAAAATCTGAAGTTTCAAAACAGATTTTGTCTTTATTTAGAATGAAAGTGGGGTTGTTTTTTGTTTGTTTGTTTTTACAACCCTTTAAAAAATGGACAGAGCTTTATCTTGTGGTTGCTCTATAGCCACAGAATCCCTGTGACTCGGGTCTCCACCTATAATAGAGGCCATTGGCAGGAGTGCTCAGTGGCTGCACCTTCGGAGAGCCTTAGTCAGGTGCTTGGATGGCATGAAAAGCTCAGCTCCCTAACAACCTACCACAGCAGCATCCCGGTAACTGGAGGAGAGCTCTCAGGACTTTACTAAGTGGAACACTCTGCAGAACTTTCCTTTTTTTTTTTTGATCTAAAGATCAATCTAAAGAACAAATGCCTTTATACCCTGTTCGTAACCAGCTCTAGGTATGCAACAATACCTTTTTAGGTGCCTGTTTGGTCACTTAACTAAGAGTTGTGGTGTCTCTGAACCTTAGTAGCTTTTGACCAAAGCTCTTGTTGTATGTCACCTATTGTGAGCGTTCTCTCTACTGCTTGATGTTAGGAAACAAAATGTTCTTTCTCTTCTGTGTTTTCCACTTGCTAGTTGTTTCTAGGCTTTCAGGACTACCCAGCCATCTTCATAAACTTTAAAAATTTGGAGACCTTCATATCGTGCAGCAAATGCAATAAAGGGTATATTTTAACTAGAGGTGCTTCCTTCCTGCAAGATGTGTCTCTCTACGTCATGGTGTGCGTTAGAAATGCCAGAGTTTAGATTTGTTTTTCCATGATCGACATTACAAAGTCATTGAGCCCAGGTAAGGCTTCTGAATCAAAAGTATCTTTTCACAATGGAAATTAACGATTATTATTTTTTAATGGCATGTTCCTATTTAGGGCACAACAGGAATTTTTATCTAAATAATAAGGAACAACCCTGTCTCAGAATAGGCATAACAGAGATGCGAAAGGCTTGAATTCAAGTCTCTAGACATGATCAGAAATCAAAACAATTGCTATGCTATACTGAAAAACTAGACAAGTAATCTCATGCAGAGAAGCATTCCCTACCCTTTTAATTGCTGCTTATTCTGTCTCGGTGAGGTAATTGATGTTTTACTCTCAAAATTGATCTCCATGTTTCAGGTAGTTAGCAGACTAGAATGGCTTTTAGATCATAACACTAAAAATCAATTCATCTCATAAACTAATCCCAGGCTTGAAAATTTGCTAAACCTGAAGACTACCTAGCTTAAAAATAATGAGTTTGTTTGGATCTTGAGTGCAGTGGACTAGATGGTGATTAATCTGATTTAACCACAGAACATCACAACACTGTTCCTGCTCTTTTAGATTCTCTCATTCTCAGTTCCCCACCGGGGCAACGTACATCAGGGCTTTGAGGAACTCCAAAGTATTCCTGTGGGGTCCTTTGTGTATTCCTGTTGACGTGAAAGTAATTATTTGGTATCAAAGCAGGCTGGCTAACAAGGGAGTTGGAACAACCTGACCCAACAGTTCTTTGGTAATATGCATCCTCTTGCCGTTGTGGAACTTACCTCAGGGCTTTGGTTTTACTTCGTTTCTTGATGGTATATGCCAATAGCATTTCTGGAAGTAAAAGGGAAGAAAAAAAATAAATAATCTGCAGGCCAAAATGACTTGGAGTAATCTTGCATATTTATCTCATTGCAAAATTAAGTAAAGTAAGTTCTACAAAATCTGTTCAGGTGTTAGAGAAGCAAAGAATTATTACAAACATTGAAAACAAAGTGAATGAAAAATAGCGAGTTAAACGACAACTCGCTTGAGGCTCCCACTGTAGTGTATCGAATACGCAGGCTGTGCCACTGTGCTAGGTGCATTACTCACTTGCCAATGATGATGAAATGTACCTTTAGAATTCTGCATGCTAATTATTACATTAATTGTGTATATTATTACGCAGTGTTGAGATTAGTTGTTAATATAGTCGTACTGTGCTGCAATGAAAACATATAGATAAATATATGGGAAGGAGTGATGCTTCCCTCTCTTTCTCCTTCTCCCTCTGCAGGCATAAGAAAACTTATAGATGGAACTCTTTGTCCTTGATGACTTTCAATCTGGGTTAAGATGCAGCAGAAAAGTGAAGATATGTATAGCTATACGAAGAAGAAAAGAGATTATATTTATTGTGAAAAGAAAGGATATTTAGATTGTTCATGTGTATATATAGTACAAGGTTTCTATCTGTCTTCTAAACTGACAGGGTTTCAGGTCACGGTCTACTTCACCTCAGGGTAGCTAATCACGAAGTTTTTAAGAGATGTTGGGAGCCGCACTTCCATGCATAAGGATCATATCCAATGCATCATTAAAATTATTTCAAAAGGTATACATACAACAGAATTTTGAAGCTGCAGTCACAAGCTTGTTATCATGGAGGTCATCGAAGAACATGACATTTAGTTTGCAAACCGCGCATGGGTGTGCATGCACGTACTGGCATATACAGAAGTTTGAATGCTTCCTTCTACTTTTCTGGTTTTAGGACAGTAAGGCCATTGCTGTGTTCTCATTAAAAGGTGGAAGAAAATGTTTAACTTTGACAACTGCACCTTATGTTTGCCAATGGTCGTTCATTTTAATGGAGAAAAAAAAAAAGAACATTGTAAATGAGAGTTGTTCAAGGTAACCTCAGCACTTCTGAGTGAGAAGAACGTACTGCAATAATGGATGCTCTTATATGACAATCTCTAAATGTCTTTCATTATTAAAGTGTCAAGGTTTCTTTAGGAAAGCTTTAGAAATTCTTGGGCGAAACGTTTCGCTGCAGCAAGTCGTAGCACTGCCACTAAAAATATATTGCTAATTAAAGTTTATTGACAGTCTTTGTAATGCGTTCTTAGAACAAGTAAAAGCACTGAGTAGTTATTGAGTGTGAGGCACTGCATCTTCTGTAGTTAGTTAAGCTGTTTAGGAGAGAAGATTAAGGTCCTATGCCCTTCCTCTCCCTCTGTAGTTAGTGGATTTGAGTATTGTGCAGAATAAAACACTTTCCTCTCAGGATACCGATGCTACAAAGACTCGACGAAACTTTGGGTTTGTTCTTCACTTTTTCACTTGCTAACCATGGACACACTGGGAGGTAAGTTAAATACCTTGAAGGTCTAAAAGGTGCATCTTCTCAGGAAGGAAAATCATTTTGACTATTCAGAAAAGAATTCCTTGAAGGGGCAGTTCCGAAGTTGAGCAAGGGCATTCAGAGTTACTTTAACTGTGTGTGAATATAAATACAGAATTTGCAAATCCTACCCCTACAGAGCTCCTACTGGGGGACGCTCTCATCAGTAACAGACTGGCACATGTTTAGCTATGTTTGGCTACGGCATGACATTGCTGCTTTAGAATAAAAGCATCTGTGTTTTTAACTTACCAAGCTGCATGGTCCATGCTGGTGGGAAGGGAAGCTCCTGGAGCATTGCTCTCCGTCACTGCCAGATGAGATTCCTGATTTTGCATATACATATACTGTGGCTGCAGGGTTCTTCTGAAGCACTGTAATTGCTCTGCACTCCCCCAACAGGGGGAAAGAGCAGCAGCAGAGGGGCTCCTGACACCAGCTTATGGGTGCAGCCTTTACCAGGCTGCCATTTTCCCAGAGATCATGAATCACAGAGCAGGTCTCAGAGGCAGAACTTTATATGTTTTATCCCATTGAGAAGGAACCTGCCAAACCATAATTTGAATCTCTCTCCTGGTCATAACATCATCTCAGGCTAAATATAGCCAGTGTTATTACAAGGTAATTCATGTTCTCATTTACTGATGTCTTTTGTTCTCAATACTGCTGTTTGGCACTGCAATTATCTTGGTATCGTTTTACTTTAAATGAATGTTAATTGATAATATTAATAATGCAGACAGTAGATAGTAAAAAACCTTACTGATTGTATTTATGTTACTGTAGAGAATCATAGAAATAGTTTGGGTTGGAAGGGACCTTTAAAGGTCACGTAGGCCAAATAGAAATCTGTGATTTCTTACTGACATCATGACGACTTTGGGGGTTTGGGGATTGGTTGGTGTTTTTTGGGGGAGTTGATGGTTGGATGCAGTGATCTTGGAGGACTTTTCCAACTGTGACAATTCTGTGATTCTGTGAACTTGAAAACTGATGCAAGCGATTACATGATGATCTTGAGGTGCAAGCAGGAGAAGCATTTGTACTGTCTCGCCACATCTCTGGATTGTCTGAACCACAGAGAATCTATTTTTGGAAGTGCAAGGAACTAGAGTTATTCTGCAGACGGTTGCCAGCAGACTTACCCTTCTTTACATGTCTTAATTTAAACTTACTCATTTCAGTAGCGTTCCACTACAATTCTGTTGCTGTAAGCAGGAGCAAAGTATTGCCTTTGATATATAAGATTTACAGTCCAATTCAGAAACCAAAAAGGATTTTTTTACGTGTTGTGCTAATATCCACAGCTTTGAGAAGTGGTTGTTTTGCAGCTGTGAGAGTGAAATGTTCTACCTGTTTGTACAACCTACAGTTTCTCTGAGTAACATTATCTGAGTTTTTAGAATTTATGTTAAAAGTTCCTTATGGCATGTTTGATTTTACAGTTCATTAAATATCTGCCTGCAGTTTCCTCTGCTTCTTACTCTTACAGAAATGGTCAGGCAAAATGCACAATGGAGAGGGCGTGTGAATCCTACTGAAGAGCAAGGATTGAGCTCATGCTCTTAAGAGTAGGAACAGCCCTAGTGGTGGACGTATTTTTTTCTCTCTGGGACCAATTAGTTTATTCAAAACCAAAAGAAAACACAGTTCTGGTTTTGGGTATATTTACTGTGTCACACCTATGTGTGTGTGATATTCAACTTCAGTTCTTTGTCTAAACTTCATGAAGGCATAATTCCTCTTGTGTCTTTGCTGTGCTTTAGGAAAAGAGTAACACCTGAGGAGTCCACAATTTGATAAATTAATGGAGTAAAGGCAATCTCTGCTTGGATCAAAAGTTTGTTATTTTAAAAGCTGATAAGTGCAACAAAGGGTACAATGCTTGGGTTTTATTAGTGATTTGTGTTTGTGTGTGTGCAAACATAGAACTTATCCTTGCATTTCCTGTGCAGAAGAGAAAGGGGTGATTTAAAAGACATGAATGAAATTTAGATGCCTGTTTTCTGTTGAAAATATATATGGATTCTAATGATTAATTTGCATTTATGTCCTTCTAATTCTCTCCCACCAAGAGTTAAAGCTTTAGGTAGAGTGATGCAGGAAAACAGTGTATAATTTTTAAAAGGTGTTTACCTTTTTTTTTTGTAATCAAATGTACTTGACAAGAATATCTATACAAAGGACATGTAATGGATTATGTCATAGGTTTAAAATTTGCACACAGGTCCTGCTTGTGCCAGAAGTTCTTACCTGTTTAAGAAACAAATCCCAAAAGAAAAAAGGGGGAAAAAATCAACCAAAAACTAATACCTTGACCAACCAACTAAATTAAATTGTAGTAAGATACTATTAACTGACTCTCAGTTAAAAACAATTATAGAATTTACGTTGTTGTCAATGTTAAAAATTCTAAGGATTTACTAGTTTAACTGCAGATTAATAAAGTAAGTTTTCCAGATAAACTTACTGATGATTGATTTATTAGGTTAATAGTGCAGAATGACATTTTAGTATGCTTTGGATCATTTCATATAAATGAAACTGTTTTGCATATATATAACTAAATACATATATACCTCCACCCTTTAACTTTATAACACTCTAAAGAATAATTTTTATTATTTAGAAAAAGAGTAACTCTGAGGAAGGGGACAAGTTAAATTTTGGATATCTGTCAGTTCATTGGCTTCTTGCTGACCTTATAATATCTTTTTTCTCAAACCAGTTCCTTCTATAATGGCCTCTTGAGCCAATACTATGGATCTGCCAGATAAAAGCTGTGTTTTGGGTTTTCTTGTAATTTGTCAAGCATCGGTGACTGAATGAACTTGACTTAGTTTTATCAGCACACAAACACAGCAAGTAGCTTTCCTGATGTTCACCGATAACACACAGGCAATGTCTATGGTAGCAATCTGTAACATAACTAGCTTCAGTAATTGTCTGAAAATCCATGCCTGTCTGCAGTGATATCCTTATTGTCAGTCTCGTATTCTCTTCCGTAAAGTGTCTTTCAGAGTTGTTATCTACAGTTAGTACAACTGGCACCTGAAGAGAGTAGTGTTAATTTTCCGTTCAAAATACAAGAAACTATTCTATGTAAAATGGAATTTTTACTTAATATTTTTGCTTGTCTTAATTTCATTATATGTTCTTGCCCTAAAGTTTTTAGTCATTGCATCTGTCAGTTGTCTTTACTTGGAAGAAATCTACTGTGCAGCAATATCAGATTTTTTCTTTGCCTTTTTTATTTTTATGTAATGCAGACCCTTAGAATTCATTTCAAAAGCTGGCAGCAGCACCTGATACTCAGACATTAATTAATGCATTTAATTTCTTTATTCTTTATTTACACTAGCTTCAGAGTTTATCACTTAATTGGTATTCATGCCACTATCTGCTATAATTACTTTTTTTTTCTGGATAGAGACTTTAAGGAAAGAGACTTAAGGTCCATTTTCCAAAAGTTACAAGATTTTACAAGAGTAAATTCTTGTAATAACGATATGCTTATGAAATAAAAAAAAAAACTTAATGCTGTAGTAAATAGTGTAATGTATGTAATACACCTGGCTTGGTCTGGTAGTGTTTGCATTCATTTTTAATTCTATACTGGTTGTTGCTTTAACATCACAGTATTTTTAATCACATTTTTCATAGTGTCCATTTATTCTTTTTAGTACCATGCCTTAGTCCTTATAATGCCAGGAAATTAAATAAAATGGACTATACCTAGTCTTTTATGTATAAAAGGAGCTTGTATTTGAAAGCTAAATATAAACAAAATTTCCCATGGGATTGTTCCATGCAGATTTTAATACAGACAGAACATTCCGAATTTGGAGGCTTTACCAGACGAGTGTTTTTGCACAACTTGCAAAAGAGACCTTTTTCCTAGTTAATATTAAAGCACACTGCAAGGTGGTTTCCAATAGAAATGTACCACTGTCTTAATGTCCAAGCACTAGTCACATCGTGTAGATGCAAAATAAACAGCTTTTTTCTTTGTGGTACTTTTCACAAGGGCATACCAGAGACACGCATTTACTAAACTTTTTATGAAAAAACAGGGAACTACTTATGTAATAGGACACAAGGCAGGAGCTTGGATGCTGGCTGGTGTTAGGAATAAGCCCAAGGGAAGCATGCCAGGGCTTGAAGGATGGTGGACTAGTGAGGACTCTCACTCAGCCATTTCTTTTAAGAGAAGGGATAGATGTTTAGAAATCACGGAAGCACCTAAAAAGGATCTGGTAAGAAATGGGGCCCACACTCACAAAAAGGTGTTGGGATCATCAGCTCATCTGAAGTGCGTCTATACCAATGCACGCAGTATGAGTAACAAACGGGGAGCTTGAAGGTGTGATGCACCAGGAAAACTACAACATAGTGGCTATCACAGAAGCATGGTGGGATGCCTCACACAACTGGAACACCACGATTTATGACTATGAGCTCTTCAGGAGGGATAGACAAGGAAGGAGAGGCAGTGGAGTGGCCCTGCGTGTTAGAGAATAGTATGAGAGCTCAGAAATCAAGTGATTTCTGAGGGGGTTGAGAGTGTTTGGATTTGTGATGATAGGGTTGAATGCTTATGGGTAAGAATCACAGGGAAGGCTAATTGGGGGTCTGGTAGGTGTCTGTTACAGACCACCTAACCAGGATGGAGAAGCTGATGAAGTGTTCTACAGGCACGGTAAGGTCTCGGAATCACTAGACCTTGTTCTTGTGGGGGACTTCAATTTAGCAGATGTCTGTTGCAAATACAGTACAGCAGACAGGAAGCAGTCCCAGAGATTCTTAGAGTGCGTGGAAGATAGCTTCCTAACACAGCTGGTGACCGAGCCAACTAGGGAAGGCTCTCTACTAGACCTGCTGTTCGTGAACAGAGAAGGACTAGTGGGAGATGTGAAAGTTGGTGGTCGTCTTGGGCAAAGCGACCATGAGATGGTTGAGATTTCAATTCTTAGGGAAGTAAGGGGGGAGGTCAGTAGAACTACCTCCTTGGACTTCAAGAAAGCAGACTTTGACATGTTTAGGAGATTGGTTGATAGCATCCCATGGGAGCTAGTCCTCAAAGACAAAGTAGTCCAAGAAGGCTGGACATTCCTCAAGAAGGAAATCCTCAAGGCACAGGAGCTAGCTGTTCCCTTGTACTGTAAAACAAGGTGGCATGGTAGAAGACCAGCCTGCCTAAGCAGAGAGATTTGGGGAGAACTTGAGAAAAAAAAGGAAAGTCTATCAGCTGTGGAAGAAGGGGCAGGCAACTCAGGAAGAGTACAAGGTTGTTGCAAGGTTATGTGGGGAGAAAATTAAGAAGGCCAAAGCTCAGCTAGAACTTAATCTGGCCAGCATCATTAAAGATAATAAAAAGTGTTTCTGTAAGTACATTAACAGTAAAAGAAGGGCTAAGGAGAATCTCCACCCTCTACTGGATGCGAGAGGGAATCTAGTGACAAAGGACAGGGAAAAGGCTGAGCTGCTGAGTGCCTACTTTGCATCAGTTTTTGTCAACAATGCCAGTTGCCACCTGAAGGTCCATCTCTCTGAATTGGAAGATGGGGATGGGGAACAGTGTGCAGCCCCCATTATCCAGGAGGAGATAATCAGTGACTTACTGTGCCACATAGATGTGCACAAGTGTATGGGACCGGATGGGATCCACCCAAGGGTACTGAAGGAACTGGCAGAAGTGCTCACCAAGCCACTCTCCATTATTTATCAGCAGTCCTGGCTAACTGAGGAGGTCCCAGCTGGCTGGAAACTGGCAAATGTGATGCCCATCTACAAGACGGGCCAAAAGGACGACCCTGGGAACTAGAGGCCTGTCAATCTGACCTCAGTGCCAGGGAAAGTTATGGAGTAGGTCATCTTGAGTGCCATCACATGGTACATACAAGGCAACCAAGTGATCACGTCCAGTCAGCATGGATTTATGAAGGGTGGGTCCTGCCTGACTAACCTGATCTCCTTCTACAAGATGACTGGCCTGGTAGATTAGGGAAGAGCTGTGGACATTGTCTATCTGAACTTTAGTAAGTCCTTTGCCACTGTCTCCCACAGCATTCTCTTTCAGAAGCTTATGATGCAAGGCCTGGACAAATACACCCTGTGCTGGATAAAAAAACTGGCTGGATGGCCGGGCCGAAAGAGCAGTAAGTGAACAGAGCTAAATCTGGCTGGCGTCCGGTCACAAGTGGTGTTCCCCAGGGCTCAGTACTGGGGCCTGTTCTCTTTAATATCTTTATTAATTATCTGGATGAGAGGCGTACCCTCAGTAAATTTGCAGACGACACGAAACTGAGTGGGCGGGTCAATCTGCTAGAGTGTGGGGAGGATTTACAGTGAAATCTAGACAGGGTAGATCATTGGGCCAAGGTTAATTGTATGAGGTTCAACAAGGTCGAGTGCCAGGTCCTGCACTTGGGTCATAACAACCCCATGGTAAGCTACAGACTTGGGGATGTGTGGCTGGAAAGCTGCAAGTTGGAAAACGACCTAGGGGTGTCAAATAAACCTGAGTCAGCAGTGTGCCCAGGTGGCCAGGAAGGCNGACCTAGGGGTGTCAAATAAACCTGAGTCAGCAGTGTGCCCAGG
>VWZK01018851.1:0-29049 GCA_013396935.1 Baryphthengus martii
CTCTGAATTCGTCTCAAACTAGGACAATGTTGTAGCATTTACTCTGTGCTAGGGTGAACTACAGGAATTGGCCGTGCAAAGAGGTGACCTCATCCCTTCTATGGCTCTCAGTGACATCCCTGCTTGAGTTTAAGCATCATGGAAGCAATTTGAACTAACTCAGGCAGGCAGGAAAGAAGAGCACGTAGAGATAAGAAATCTAATATTGTGGGGATTAAAAAGATTTGAAGACTAGGAGTAGCAGGGTAAGAACTATGACTCTGATATAGAAGAGACTGGAACTGGTTGGATGAAGATGAAGGTGCACATGCTCTTTGCAAAAGACAGTGGCAAGACTTACGTTACATTCCTTCAAGTGCCACTCCATACAGACAGTGACAGCTTACATCAGGAACATTTTGACTCCTGATCATTGACCAGGACTCCAAAGTGCTACATGCTTAGAAACACAGGCCAAAGAGACAAACTGTGTCACTAGAATCTTATCATTTAAATCAGACAATGAGATAACAGATGGAGATAAAGTGGCAGAATATGAGAAAGTAGTATGGCCCAATTGTCAGGTTGCAGATAGCACACTGATGGACTTCCAGTGTCTGGCTGAAGGACAAATTTGAAGAGGATAGTAGATAGTCTCTGCATGTTTCTGAGTAGCATGAAGAGAGAGCATAACGGTGACTTATTGACTGCCTAAGGTGGTAGAGGCCAGTCTTAACCTTTTCTTTCTAAAAAGGAGACTGGCGTAGTTGGAAGCAAGCAGGGAGATGCAGGGGAATGGGGGAACATGCCAGGAGAGTGGAGTTACTCCACTCTTCCAGGTGGCGAAGTGTATGACGGATATAAAACTGCCAAACCTGGTGAGAAAACAATGTCAAGTGAAAAAAACATCTTTCATTTCTGTTTCTAAACTATTTAATTAATTGAACATAGAGATACAAACATCTCAAAACTATTTTAAAAGAACTACTTTACAAGAACATTATCACTTATTCCAAAACTGAGCAATGCCACCCTAAGTTTAAGTAGTGGTATTTCCTTTAGTAAAACCTTTGACACTGTTTCCCACCGCATACTCCTGGAGAAACTGGCTGCTCATGGTTTGGATTTGCATACTCTTTGCTGGATGAAAAACTGGCCCAAAGAGTGGTGGTGAGTGGAGTTAATTAAGTCCAGTTGTCGTCCAGTCACAAGTGGTGCTCCCCAGGGCTCAGTATTTGGGCCTGTTTTGTTTAATATCTTAATTATCTGAATGATGGGATTAAGGGCACCCTCAGTAAGTTTGTGGATGATACAGAGCTGGGCAGGAGCATAGATATCATTGAGGGTAGGAAGGCTCTTCAGAGGAACCTGGACAGGCTGGATCAATGGGCCAAGGCCTATGGTATGAGGTTCAACGACGCAAAGTGCAGGGTCCTGCACTTGGGTCACAACAGTCCCAGGCAATGCTACAGGCTTGGGGAAGAGTGGCTGGAAAGCTGTCGCCTGGAAAAGGACCTGAGGGCGTTCGTTGACAACTAGCTGAATACAAGCCAGCAGTGTTCCCAGATGGCCAAGAAGCATCCTGGCTTGTATTAGAAATAGTGTTGCCAGCAGGACTAGGGAAGTGATTATGTCCCTGTACTTGGCACCGGTGAGGCTGCACCTCAAATACCGTGTTCAGTTTCCAGCTTCTCACTACAAGAAAGACATTGAGATTCTGGAGGGTGTCCAAAGGAATGGCAATGAAACTGATGAAGGGTCTAGAGAATAAGTCTTACGAGGAGCGACTGAGGGAACTGGGGTTGTTTAGCCTGGAGAAGAGGAGGCTCTGGGGAGACCTTTTTGTTCACTACAACTACCTGAAAGGAGATTGCAGTGAGGTGGGGGTTGGTCTCTTCTCTCAAGTCTAAGGATAAGAGGAAATGGCCTCAAGTTGTGCCGTGGGAGGTTTAGGTTGGACATTAGGAAAAACTTCTTCACTGAAAGGGTTGTTAAGCACTGGAATAGGCTACTAAGGGAGGTGGTGGAGTCACCATCCCAGGATGTTATTTAAAGGATGGTAGATGAGATGCTTAGGGAAATGGTTTAGTGGTGGACTTGGCAGTGCTAGGTTAATGGTTGGACTCAATGATCTTAAAGTTCTTTTCCAACTGAAACAATATTATGAGTCTATGATTCCTGTGTGCATGCATTATTATAACAGTACCTTAATATTAATCACGTTTTCATTTTCCCACAGAATATCTGATATAGCTATTCAAAGACTGACAGTGATAAAAATATTTAATAGAAATCTGAAATTCATAATTCATTCCCATATCATTAAACTATGATAGGGAGAGAAATTCTAGAGTGCTTATCATTGGTATATTGAAATAGATTTCAAATGTTTAAGCTATATTTTCATGACCAGTTTTTCTTGATTATGCAACACTGACTACCCCACTTGGATAATTTAAACGTCTGTGCAATCTTCATCTGTGATGTTTTTTTGATCAGTTGGATGTTTCATTTGGAAATGTCTTCACCTTTGCTGTCATTGGATTGATGTCTTGAAATGCCAACGTATGGCCTACGTATCTGACTTCCTTTGATACTCCCTTCCTACTTAATAAATGGGTTTTGATGTTTTGTACATGGGCTCTAAACAGCATTTTTATGACTGTTATAATTAATCTCTGCAAAATCTCTAATTATTTTCATAATTCCTTCATGTGCTGCTGATACTCCTTTGCTACGACCAAGTTATTGACCAAGTGTTCATCACTTCAACAGCTTTTCTAACTATGAATAGATCTAATACATTGCTTATTAAGAAAGGAATCGCCTCCTGCACCTTTATGTTACTCAGATGTATCCATGTTTAATTGGCATTTACCCTGCAACAATCATGTTCTTGGGAAACTTCTGGCTTTTCTACAGTCACACATCCTTAAATTCTCTGTCCTCTGCATTATAACATGCTTATTCAGAATAGTGGAATTGAAGAGAATTGTCTTTTTCTTGATGCTTACTGACATTAGCCTGTCTTCACTTTTGTTTTGGAGCCACCTAATACTACAAAAGTGCAGTACCAAGTTGCTTTACTTAGAAATGAAGAAATTGGCTAGTATTCATTTTAGAAGTTGGACAAGCACAATAGTAGCCCGATTCCAGTGCCATGCTTAAATTTGTATTTGCCTTGCTGGTAGTATAGAATATCGAGTTTCTTCTAAATACCCTTCAATAATTATCCTAAACTATACAGCATCAACAGGAAGAGACTGCACATTCAGATCAGCTAAAGACCTGCAGGCTGGCCTTTTGGAGTGCTGCTGCTGTGCACGTGTAAGAGCAACGTTTCCATTTTCTGCATTTGTAACAATTGCTGTGTAGATCAGGCACATCCTGGCTGTCTTCTTATAATGACATGTCTAGTTTCTTTTCAGAAGTTTCTGATGTGTTTGTTTTGATCCTTTTGTTCATAGAATTTTAAACACTCTGTTGTACAAGGAATCATCAATAACTGCAAAAAATACAGCCTTTGTTGTACAAAAGTAGTCTCTTACTTCTTTCTTTTGACTACTTTCTTTTGTACAAAAGGAGTTCATGATATTGATCACAGGAATAATTCTACTACACCTTACAAAAACTCCTAGCGTTTTGAACTTGAGAATATAGAAAACAGTGGGGGCTGTGAAAACAAAGTATCCTTATTGTTATTTACACAAACAACTTGACTAAAAATGTTAAATGTTTAATGAAATGCTTGCATTTCACAAGTTGCCTTGCACCACTCTGCTAATAACGTAACTTTACCTTTGCTTTATTACAAGCAAAATATTAACTTTAATACAGCTAGGTATGTGGCGTGTTAATCACCATCTGATGTTTTAATTTCTTCAATGACAACTTTTCAGTTGCTTTTCATAACGATAAAGAGAATTTCAGGATTACAGAAGATATCCTATAAACACTATATATAAAAATGTTGAAATGTGTCTCCTTAAGTTGATTTTTCTCTACATACAGCAGTTTAAAGATATTTCAATTTTTTCAATTTATTGAAAATTATTTTTGTACTTTTGATCAGGATAAGTGAGTTGCATTTCTTATCTTCCCAGAGGATGAGGAAGATGTAGACAGCCTTTCAAGGCGTGAGTATTATTAGATGATATTTTTTCTGCAACGTTCTAGTTGTTTTGTTTCTGTATGTGCAGGGGGTGTTGTAGGATATACTTAATAAAGCAGTGTGATCCTATATTGGCTCAAAATGCTTACATGAGGCAATAATTGAAAAATAAGATATATAAAAAAGTAGTTGATGAAGTCTCTGATCATAATTGTATTTCCTAATACTAAAAATGTATCACAGTAAAAATAAAAAGGAAATTAATATACACACTAGCTCTCAAGTACTCAGAGTTGTATCTTGATTAGAAACCTAATACTCTTAATTTCATTCAAACATTTTTCTAATGGGAAACAAAACAAACTTCTTAGGAAACCGAACATATTTAAATCTGACAAAAGGTTAGCTAGAGATTCTTTTTAGGAGCAAAATTGTGCCCCAAGAAAATCACCATAGTTACTGCAAACGAAGCAGGAGTCTTTGAAAATTATTTAAGGTTACATCTCTAAACCCTAGTTTTAGCAGTTCTGTAAAAACTGATTAACATATTTATGCCCGTTTCTACATCAAATGCAAAAGACAGAATAATATAATTTTTATCACATAGGCAGAACCAGCGGTATTACAGAAATCAAACATTGATTCTTTTAAGACTAAACCTCACACTAATTTAAATTTCACAAGTTACTCTACTGCAAAGGATTCTATGAATTAATTAAAAAATACCAGCACTGAAGTATATTAAAACCAAAGACAAATAATAATTTAAGTATATAAAGATTAATAAATAATAATTTATATACAGTTCAGTCATATCAGTTTCTGCAAGTTGATATACAAGCATGACAGAAACATATATGATATTTTGAGGCTTTTGAATTTTGAGCTTCCCTTAAACTGTCTTTAAAATAATATTTTTCACGATTTTCACATAAGAATTATAGTCACCCTAACTGTCTAAGATAATATCAAGACATGTCAATCTTGCTTTTTAATTCTTTAGCACTATCAGTAATTTCATCTCTAAAAACATCATTTCAGTATTTCCAAACTTGCAATTGTTCTCCCTACCTTTTTGTTTCTATAACTTTCCCTGGTCAGTGCTTTTTTAGTTGCTTTCACTTCCACGTAAACCTTGATTCCACGTAATCCAAGTAATTCCTTGGATATTTCTGACTATGGTCAAGTCTTTTGCACTTTCTAAAAGATGCATGAGAAATATAAATTTTAGGGGGGAAAGACAGTGAGCTGCCACTACCCAATCCAGATGCAGGTAACTGGGAGGAGGTGAGCAGAAGCACTCCTCACCTTGTGCCCCACCTTTGCTTTTGCAGTGTTACTTACATCCTACAAAATACGTCACCCCTGTGAAGAATGGTTACTTCACTCTTCCAAATTGTTTCAGATTGAAAATTCAACAGATGTCAGTGTGTCTGTGAGATTAAACTACGGTTCTTGACAGCCCAGTCAGGATTTTAGGTAACTATTACTGAGTTTAACAAGCACATTTTACTGTCTTCTAACAGGAATTTGATAAAAGATTACATGATGAATAGAAACCCATGAGACCGAGTGACAGCAGAACTGACAGAGGAGAATAATTTTGGGTAAACCTGCTATAGACTTCAGACATAAAGCAAGTTGAGTCTAAAACATTTATCTCCCTTCTATTACTCTACATATACAGATATATGATAATGAAGAAGGATCACTGTATACAATCACACGATGTTGTAAAAGTTTCAAGATTATGGCTAATATATGATATTTACCTTGATTTTCTCTGAAACAATATTTTCCTCAAAAAAAAAAAAAAGGTGAGGAAAACTTAAATCTAATTTTAAAAAAAATTTTTATGTGTTTTTAGTATTACACTGAGGGATGCAAAAGTCCAGCAGATCAGCCTTTCAGTTCATAATGTACTGTCTGCATAGCAGTTTTTAGATAACTAATATATACAATGTATGACAAAGCTGATCTAAATTTGTAAAATTCTGAGAATAGATTGGTGCTTTTCTATTCAACACTACATTTGCTGGCTACTGAAAAACATAATGTAAACTGAACACCATCTCTACGGTAATACGTAGGTCAACTGTAATGAATATGAAGCTAATTGCCATATTTTCATGGATTAGAATAAAAATAATGACCTGCACATCAGGATTTCCCCTGTTGGTAATAATAATCTGAGTTAAAGAGCTTCTGGCTAACAACAAACTGCTAGGCACGTTTCGCTTGTGAATGAGTTCTGCTTAATTAAACTTCATTGAGAGACCTGCTGCTTATTTTACAAACTAAAACCAAAACCAGAGCCACAAAACCAAAAATAAAGCCAACTTACAAAGTGGGGATGTATCTGTGTTGACATTTCCTCCTTTAGGATTCATCTTCTGAGCTTGACTTGCAGGAATAGGCTTATATGATTGACCTGTGGCTCTGTACATGGCTTGAACCCAGAGTATTCTATCCTGCTCATCGTCACTGGCAAATATCACAGTGTCGCCCTCTTTAACAGCATTGAAAAACATTCGACCGCCCTGAAGACCTGGAGCAGGAAATAGGAAGGTAATCTTAATAAATACAGTTTTCCTTCTAAATCACCATGAATGTTTATCACATTATTCGTTTTCCTCTTTTGTGTGCATGGGGGTTGAGAGCTATAGATTCTTAACAGCTAGAGCTATAAGAATCAAATGGTAATACATGATAGTAACATATAAGTAGAATAAATAATGAAGTCACAGGAGAAAATATTTCCATAACTCCATTTCCAATACAATTCAAATTTATTTCTTAGTCATCTTCTCCGTGTCATATGCTACTTTGCATTTCTCTAACATATCCTCCTCCCTCTTGGAATCATTTTCTTAGCTGGAACTCCCTGTCAACTTTGTCTCTTACTGAACAGAGGCAGCTCTATATCTCTTGTCAGAGTTGCTACTTGTCCCTTTTTCTCATTCCAGTGTTTTTCTCTTGAGAGTGCATATAACCAGTTCAGCACACAATAGTCTATGCAGCTGCATGGGGGATTTTTTTACAACATTGTTTTGGCCTTCCAAATACCTTCTGAGTATTGTTTGCCTTCTCAGTTATTCTAAACATTGAGCCAATGTTTAGAGAGATCAATCTACAGTATCTTAGAAGCCTCTTAAATTCGTAACCCTCCACTGTGTCGGTAGAGTAGAACTGTTTTTCTCCACATGTGCAACTTTGAATTCTCTCTGCCCTTTTAATACTAACTTCTGCAGATTTTCCTAATAACATCCATTTATTTTTGATTACTCTGAGTAATTTCTTTAGCAAACACTGTCATAATTCAACCTTCTTTTCTAAATCATTTACAAATATACTTCACTGTACACTACCACATGACTGCACCACCAAAATTAGAGAGAAAAGAGAAAGACTGACTAGAATTCCCAAATTTTATCTTGTATCATATGTGGTCTTACAATGTTTCAGGCAATCTTAGGGTAAGTATATTGTTCATTCCTCTTAAACAACCTTCTTTCTAAAAGTATGGGTTTTCACCACAGAAAATTCTAGCAGAATAACTGCTGAAGAACCTTGGATTTTATTCTGCTAGATCAGAATAAGCAAATCAAATCAGCTGTTTTACACAAACGTATCATACTGAATACCATGAAAAGTACCTGCGTGAGGAGCTGTATAATCCACAGTGTATCCTTCGAGTTGCATCAGTTCCTGAGGCTCAGATTTCTTTTCTCTGTAACTGCACATTGCAAACGTGTATTGGCTAACCTGAATGAGAAAGGACTTTTTAATTGCTGAATTTTATTCCAGAATTGTATAATGCATGTATATCATGGTTTAAATAAGCTTTCAATTGTGCTGTAGAAATAAACCTCTTTTTTTTTTTTTTTTTTCCCCAGAAGTATTCACAGTGTAAAACTGTGTTCTTTCCCTGTCCTGCCAAAAAGGAAGGGGGGAAAAAAAAGATGTAAACACATCTCTCTGCAGTTTCCTGAAATACAATGTATTTTGGGCTGTTGCTTTGTGAAAATTTGAAAGGAAGACAATTAGCTTCTAGTAGGGAAAATACTGGGTACTGTGGTACTGGCCAAACTGCTCGGTCTAGTATGGGAGAAAAAAAAAAGCTGTATTTGAAGAAGCTGGAAAAAAAGGACTTTTATGTATACAAGTACTATTTGCAGAAGAAGTGCTACAATTACCATGCAGCTGGAAAGATGAACGCATAATCTAGCCAACTCTAATTAAAGATGGTAAGTACCAGAATCTTCAGTTTGATTTTATAGTCTAATTTCCACAACTTTTGCAGCTGGGTTCACGTCCATCTCCAAGTTGCTTGGCACACTGGATACAGTACTGTGTAAGCCAAGCAGCTTGCATCTGGCATGAACGACATCAGTTACTTCTCAAGTATAATTATTAAAAAAACTAATGCAGTAAGAAAAGAATCTGTCTCCCTAGACAGAATTGAAAGTGATAAGGAGAGCTGAGGAAAAAGTGACTAGAAAGGTAAAGAAAGGAATGTAAGAGCTGGGAGAGGAAAAGCAATCATGAAAACAACACTGAGATGTTCTCAGCCTTAAATGGAGAGCTGGGAAGACTATAAAAGGTGACCAGACAAAAGAGCCTGTGAATCTGTGGACACTTGAAACTTAAGGAAATGAATTTATGTGGGCCTCAGAAACTCTCATCTCCAAAGACTAAGATACCTGGCCAACTGGCTTATTGTGTACTATAATATAATCTATTGGATCTGAAACATTATGTAAGGATCTAAGGATAGGCAAGGATCCTGCTTGATAGATGACGGACTGCCTTTGTCTCAGTTGCTGAATGCTCAGCTGACTGTTACCTAGACTCATTGCTTTGACAACAACTTCAGGAATGATTCTCTTTGAAGTAAAATTTCGATAGCTGCTTTCAGCTTTATTCATATATTCACTGGTGCTGTACCTGTACACAACTCCCCTGCAAATCTAATGACTTCAATTGCTATTGACAAAAGATTTTTGACTCTTTGTAAAAGACTGGTATTTAAAAAAAAATAAAGATAGATGGTGTGATTATTAACTGCATAATGATCTAAAAATATTTTATTATTTTAAGTATTTGGGGTTTTTTTGAAATAACATTATTCTGTGCTACGTGTATGCAGTGTATTGTAACTGAACATTTTCTGCCACAGTCAGTACAAGCAGAAAAAAACAAGTGGTTTTTTGCTTTTTCTAAATTTCATAATTTTCCAGAGGTTCAAACATCTGCCTACCAGCTGTTCTACGTACTTTGAAACAAAGCGGAAAACCAACAACCTGTGCATGCATGACAGACAGATAGGCAAAGAGATGTGAACATGACTTATGAGCAGTGTCACTAGGGGATGTCCCCATGGGGCAGAAAGGCCCTGTTAAACGTGCTGGGAGGAACTGTTACTACAAACCTGGAGGCTGACTCTGTGGTTCCAGCTACAGGGCATCACTGGGCAGCCTGCCGCAGGAGCTCGGCAGCAAGAATTAGCCTTGTGTGGTTGGCATGTTTAAAAAAAAATTATCCATGAAACAAATGACTCCCTTTTCAAACATAAGAGCAGATGAAATTAAAATGACAGAAACGAATCTGCATTCAGACTACTGGAGGAAGATACTATCAGATAGCAAATGAAGTAAAACCCAGCACGTCCAGCTGAGGCTTTTTTGCCTAACACGTTATGTCTCTGTCTTTTCCCAGTTTGAAATGAGTAATCTTTTAGAGAAGTGACTGGATTTTAAAAGGAAAAAAGCAATTATAATGAAGAGGTTAAATTTTCAGACTCTGTAACCTTCCTTTAATATTGAGCTGTTCTTTCAGAAACCACTAACAACTTCTGATATGTGTAGCAATAATGAAGGTGCACATTACTCATATCACACTCCTGAAAAATCAACATTATTCATCTAATTTCACACCTGAGTTAAATTTCCAAAGCATGTGTAAATCATACTGATAACCTCTGTCTTAGAACTGAGTTTCATGGCCTTAATACTTTACTAACATAAGCTAAAAGCTAATCTATAGAGGAAGACTTGTCAATAATGTCAATAATATCCCAATAAACCAGACTGATATTCATTACTGAACACTTATTTCACACATATTGACTTCAGCTTATTGTCAGTGCATGTATCACAGCTGGACTACCTAAACGAGCCAGAGCTTTCCGGACAGTAAATATTGATTTAAGACAGTATTTTTTATATAGCCTTATTGAATTGATAGTTGCTTTAAAATGAAATAGATGTCTGAATCCCATCACAGCTGGAAAATTCCTGTAACATTCTCCCCCAGTATTTCAATCTCAGCATAGAAAGCAGAAGATAGTTAAAAATAACTTGGCAGAAATAAACTGGTCTCCCAGATGGCTCCATAGCACACACACAGAAAGCCTATGTGCCTCTTAGATGCGCATTTTAAAACTCAGATGACACCTGTTGCTTAGAGGAAGTGGAAAAAGAAAGGTCTTTCTTTTTGTGAAACGGGGGATGTAAAGTAGGAGTGTTAAAAAAAAGCACGAGGGACAAGGGAGCCTCTAACTTGCTGTTTTTTTTTTTCCCCTGTAACTTTATTTTTCCTTCACATACATGCCTTAACAGCTATCCTATATAGAGAGCTTCCCAATTGTTACAAATCTTAATGAAGTAAAAAAAAATTCTCTTCACAGAGGAAACTGGTAAAATCAGAACCCAAAGGAATTCAGTAGACTTCCTAGAACATCCCATTATAATGATTATTCACTGATTACCAATATGCAGGCCAATTCCCATTGAACCCAGGGAGAACACTGTACTGACATGAAGCTTAACTAGTATAATATGCAAATACTCTCAATTTTTAACTTGGCTTTATTAAAAACCTTGTTTGGGATTTTTTTTATGTCCTTACAATTTTCATCATTTACGAGTAGGAGGAGACCAAATGAGTGTGACTGACAGTGGTAGAGAAAGGAATCAAGCTTTCTGTAAAGTAGTTTGAGAAGCCTTCATTCTTAAAAAAGCTTCATTAACAGGCTTCACCCTTTGTATGATGTTTGTGGAGAGTCACACTTAACAGTTTGCTGTCAACAAAATAAAGGACACAAAAGAATAGCATTCTTTGAACTGGCTCAGAAGAACATCAAATTTGTAACTGCGATCTGAAGACAAGCGCAAACAGAAAATAATGATTTTTCCAGAGACTCACAAAAATAATTGGTTTCTCAGTTTTGACCACTCAAAATCTACTTTCCTATTCCTATGCTATTAATTTCATAGTAATGTCAGTATTCACTAGCATGTGAAAACACTTACAGTTCAAGGTTTGAACAAGAAGTCACAAAATATCAGCCCAGAGCATTTTTGTGGCAAAGAACAACTGCTACACCTGATTTGCTGTAACAGCTATATAATTTTATTCAATTTAATATTTCAAGGAAGAACAAAAATTAGAATTTTTTAAACAATATTTATGAAAATGTTCTTAATAGTAACTGTAGTTGCTTTAATTTTAAAGGCAGGAAATCTTTGATGAGAGAGAATTAATGAAACAGTAAGAACAGTCCACTTTGTGAAATAAAACTTTATTTTAAATTCAGTGCTGCTAGAATGCCAGCAATAGAATGTTTTAAGGTCACAACAATTTCATTCAGAAATGTCTAGATTTTTGTTGAGATGTTCCTCAGTGTAGGGACTCATTTATGGATACGTAAAACTCAGTGACATTTCTCTTTACTACATCTGTGAATTTAAAAGAATAATACCCTGGATGTCTCTATGCTGTAAGAAGTTCAGAGTAGTGCTGCATATGTTGTCTGAAGATACTGATTTACTAAGAGTTCCCGAAACCATATCTAAGAAAACTGATAGTACAAAACTACTTTTTTAAACGACACTTTATGGCAGACTACTAACCTGAACGAGAACAAAGTAGCGTTTTTTCCACCGCTTCCAAACCTTCTGTCCTAGAGCATACAAATATCTGCAAAGGAAACAAAAAAGGGAATGTTTTCTGATTAATAAGGAGCACAATATTAGGAGGACTCGATACAACTGAGTGTATTTGCTTGCTCTACCTACTAAGCTGCTTCTCCAGTGTTGTCACATCTAAGAAGTGAGGTTTTTTTCTATTTACTCAGACAACAAACATAAACATAAGTTATTCCTTTTCACTCAAAATAAAACAAAAGGCAGAAACAAAAGACCTCGTGTTTGAAAAGAGCAACATACTTATCGCTTATATTTCAATAATTGCATCTGAAATAGAAAAAATAGCTTAAAGTAGAACACTTTTGACTACACACAACAGAATGTTAGAAAAGTTAAACTCGCCAACATTTTTTTTTCCATTTGCTTTCCATAGATTTGCCAGTATTTTTCTAGTTCATGAGAAGTCAGTCATAGTGTTAATTTGGGAAAAAGCTCAAATAACAAAATTCCATCAGACAAACAAGATTAATTTTTTTTTCCAGAGTAAATTAGAATCTAATTTCCCAAAGAGAAGGACTTCACTATAAAGACTCTTAGATTACAAAATACTACTTGTCACCTTGGCAATTTCCAGGCTTCGTATCAGATGATGCAATCAGGAGTATCAAACAGTGAGATGACAAACCCACAGATGTTGATACTGTTTGGTGATGGAGGAAGCATCCTCATTACCCATGAAGTTGCAGCAAGTTCCATGGCATTACTATTACAGTGGGAGGTGTCCCTCCCTATGGCAGGAGAGGTGGAACTAGACGATCTTTAAAGTCCCTTGCAACTCAAGTCATTCTGTGATTCTAGTGACACTTTTTTTCTGTCACTGTGGTCATGTTGCACTACTGTTAACAGACAGTAAGAGGTAGAGGACAAACTGTGAGATTGTAAACAAAAGCCTACAAATGGAATGGATCTGTTGCGTAAAACCTGAAAGGAGAGCAAAATATTACCTACAGGATGTCCCTTCTGTCTGGCCAGCTTCTATTAAGGGCATCTAGTACAACTAGATGGGTAAAAGGCAAAACAAAGATCCAAATTGTTCAGATTAATTAATTCTGGCTTCACAGGGCTCCCTCCAGAGGATGCTGGTACATAAATTATGGAGAAGTTAAAATAAATAGTAATGAAAGTGGTTGGTTGGATCATTGGTAGACGGACAGGTGCCATTGAGGTAAGAGAATAGGGTCTACTGCCCTCTACTTTCTGATCACTTCCAGGGTTATGGTGCCTAGTGGTTCTTAACTGAGTTGAAAAATAGAGCAATGAACCAACATCTCATGTGAAACAGTTAAGACACAGGCAAAACCTTTTTGCCACCTGCTCTGGGCATACACTCGAGCACATTCTTTCTTACTTTAGGTATGACAAAGGACATGTCTAACATGAATGCTCAGCATTATGCTTACTAACTATGTTGGTTTGTCAGACTACATAGAGGCTCCCTCACTACTATGACATCCATTTACCCTTCTTCAACTCCTGCTACATCTGTGTTGAAGCTCTGCCTCACTTGGTTACTCGGCTTTATATTCATATGAGAGAGGACAATTGGCTTTGTGTTCCTGACCACCAGTTGCTGGAGCTTTCTTTGAACAGTCTAGATCCTGCCACACTCTTTTTACCTTCTTAATTCTGTGATCATTATAAATTCAATAAAAAGAAATGAGAGGAGTAAGGGTTATGTCGTCAGAAAGGGTACCAAAAAAAGGTGAAAGTTTACAATGTTTTACAACTAAGGAAACATATACTTCACAAAGTGAGGGCTGCGTATTCCTCCACAAAATATGAACTGTTTTGCTTTTCATGTATGTTTGAAAAGAGCCAGGCATGTTCCCTAAATCAGAGTATTTACTTCCCTCAAGGCATATCAAATTGCTATTGCAATCTCTTTCCTACTGCCATAGGGTGGAGTGGGAATGACTGATTAATTTTAATCAGCCTTGAAGATTAATCACCAGAGAGGAGAAAAGTAGAAGGATCCACAGGTAGTCTTTCGGCTATCTCTGTCCTAAGCCTGACTAGTTCTTCATGGTGATTCTGCTGCCACATCCCTCAGAATATCCTGTAGATTTCTCTCATGTATGTTGGAAGACAACAATCCCATGGACTGTGAAGACCAATTGAGAATATACAGTGCTCAAATGCTACAGTATAAAGATATCCTGATCATGTTCCCACCCTCCTGGCATGTGTTAAATGACTGTAAAAGGAGCCACAGACTAACAGAGGGTTATTCTTGCTAGAGAATAATCTTGGTATCATCAGCAGTAGTGACTTTATGTTATAACAAGAACATAGCAGATAATGAGTAACCCAACCTAAGAAAGGTCATTTAATTAATTTTTTTCCATTATTATCTGAGCCTGGTAAAGAAAGGTGCTTTTAAAATAAGAAATCTTAAAAGAACCTTTGCTATCAGAGAAAAGGTTGGTTGCTTTTTAAATTACTTTTCATGTAAGGTATACCACATATGGTCCTGCAGTACAGGTAGAACTATCGCACGTTAACAGTAAATTCAAAATTATAAAATAAGAAAGCACAAAAAAAAAATTAAATAGCAATATGCACTTTTTGTTGCTTCTATAAATTGCTTCCAACTAAGGTATCAAATAAGACCTGCCTTGGGAAATAAAGGAGTGGAATACTGCCCACCTAACTTTAAAACCTGCAGGTCTTAGATAAGATTAGGTAACATGAAAAAACATCATTCATGCCACAAAGCTGTGATTTAGTAGAGATGTGCAAAGCCTTATGTTACTTGATTTCACAAATCACTATTAACATGCAGTTATAATCTTAAATCATTAATTCCTCTTCCAGTGTCATCTCTAATGGTGACTGATTTTTTCTAATGTAGAAAGTCTCAGTTGTTTAAAAGGAATATAATCTGTGCTCATCTTAAGTGTGTATGCTCCTGAAAGTTGAGGAGACTAATTTTCACTCAAGAGTCTAACATTTATACCCTGAAGGAGCCAAACATCCTAGAGTTCTTGAATCCTCTTTGAACTTCTCTTTCTCATTTATTTTCCATTGAAAAATATGGGAAGTAAAGGGTCTCAGAACCTTGTTAAATTTGGATAGTAGTATCTAGGTTTTGCAGAAACTGCAGTTGATTTCTAGAACAGAAAAAAAACTACAAAAGCCAGTTCCCAGAATGAAGAGGAACTTGAGTTTCATAACCAGAACAGAAAATTAATAGGTTAACAGATTCAGAAGTGAACTAAGTTCTAGAGCTAAGTTTTATTTTTAAGATGAGGAATTGCATCATTTTCAAGGGGTCTCAGGTAAATATCAGCGCTACAAACCAGAGCAGACCTCAGTAATCAACTCACAGAGCTGCAGCTTGTTATAATACCCATATGTGTATCTGTACTCACCTACAAGCCCCACTTACTCTCTCCATCCAAAAAAAAAAAAAAAAAAAGGCACAACATGCATAGTGTTCATTGCTCAGACTATTTTAAACATCCTCAACAGCAACAAGAAACACACAACAGCCATCCCTTCAAACACTGAACCTTTCTTTAGGCATAATATTCTGTGCAATACAAAGAAGATACTGAAATTAAAAAATAGCCAATTCCATATTTCTAAAAATTAACTATGTCATTTGCTATGATTTTTGTCACTTTGACTTCCAGAGTTGAGATAATCTAAAATAACGCTTGAACAATTAAATTTCAGCCATACACTGAGAAGGAAAATACTGACATAGTTCCCCTGTATCTGAGCACTAAAATAATAATTGTTTATTACTAAATACATTTATTTTGACTTCTCTTTAAGACCATGTTTTGAGAGTGTTCAATGAGTAGACCAACAAGAATCTGGGAAATAGTTGTTTTCTGATGTACATAGAAACACATACATGGCAGACTTTTATATTGTAGAAATACATTAATATAATAAATAAGAAATGTATACATATCCCCTATATATGTACATGTGCACATTAGAAAGCATATTTATTGTTAATATATATTAGTTTGGTTGCTTTCTTCAATCTTTTTATATTACTCAGATAATTTCCAGTAACTTGAGACTAATACACCTGCTTTTAAATAACACACAGACAGTAAGACCTTGATCAAACATGTTGAATCATTAAATGCTACCCCAATGTAGATATTTTCTAATAGTTTTGTAGTAATATGAAAACACAACCAAATCTACAAACCACACAATCACTTTACTGACTCTTGCTCTTAAAAATAGTTCTATAATTTTGTTTTCTTCAGCATTATTTAATACGGCTTTCTTTCTCTTCACTTCTGAATCAAAAAATAAAAATTGCATATGCATGAAGTCACAGTTTTACCTGATTATACCTCACAATGCTTACATTATGGTAGCAAAACAAACATTTAATATTTAAAGTTCATTTTCCTGGAAAACAAATTAGAATACAAGAAATTACATTTCCACTACAAATCACAGAAACACCTGGATAAAATGTTTTATATATCATCTTATCTCTATCAGTATCATTTTTTTCCTCCAAAGATAGAACAAACTGAACATTCATTTAAAAAAAAAAACCTCTGAGCATCACTATATTTTAAATATGTAAAGGTTGAATATTTTTCAAAGTGCATTTCTTTGCGTTACAAAAATGTAAAAACATATTGCTAAATATTATAGTTCTGTTTCAATTACGTGCTGACATACACAGGCAAGAAGATGGCAGCTTCTTTGCTCTAAGTCCATGCTGTGAGAGGGTAGGGTTCTACTTTTTGATGAAAAAAATCAGCACTAATGAATAGCTGAAAAAGATAATTGAGTGTGGAATACCGGAGCTATTCACTGCTGGAGAAATGAGAAAGGACTTGCTACTTCTACAGAGATCATTTTTAGACTGGCCTTTTTATTCTAAGGAATGAAGCAATCTATCTACATCTTGAATGATAAATTCTCTACTTGTAAAAGGCTTCATTTATGACAAACAATGAAAAAAAATATAGAAAGAAAAATCAATACGTGTAGCGGTTTAGTCCAGCAAAGGCCTTTCTTAAAGAGAAACCTCAGTCAAGGTTGAAAGAGCAATTAATGCAGTCTCAAAAATCTGGGCCACTCTGATAGAGTTCGGTTAACATGTGGCAGAAGTAATCATCCACTTGTGAAAATGATTTTCAGTTCATTCTCAAACACCTTTCAGACACTCATGATCCCATTTAACTGACAACAATACAGGCTATCTGTGGGCATCATTGCACTCGCTGTGAGAGCCAATGGGGACCAAATGCCCACAGGCACTTTCAGTCATCCCTTTGCTTGCATAAAAGGAATCTTCCTCTAACTGCATTCCTTCTTTTATTTAACTCTGCAAGATTAAGCCATTTTTTTGTCTTCAGTTGAGGACGAGAGAGAAAACTGATTCAAGACAACAGTATGACCTGGGTCATAAGAAATCTAGCTGTAAACATTCTTGGATTCATTTTAGTACTTTCTGTGCTCTTGAGAAAGAGAACTAAATAAGTCTTCAACAGATGGAATGAAAAAAAAAATCAGCCTAAACTTCTACTGTAATTATGCGTGCTAAGGACAAAGAAATGTTGAAGAATGTCAAGTCATACCAATACCACAGTCAAAGAAAACAGTTCCATTTATTCCAATGAGCAAGATACTTGTAATATGAACAGGAAAATGTGTGGGTTTTTTCTCCCCCCTAAACGACTTTTCACTTACAGTACAAATATTATTAGTATGCTGAAAGATCAGATATCCCTTGATTCTCTAACAGTGATATTGTACTCCAAAGTGCTTCGACATTTGCTAATATGCATGCCAGTACTTAGGAAACCTGTGAAGTAACTGCAATGGCAACTTGAGAATTATTAATCCAATTTATGTCATATCATGAACCTATTTGGTATATAAAGTGGGAGTGTTTGCAAAGACAGAAAAACATCCTTTAGCCTTGAGAAAATTCCAGGCAACAAAAGAATGAAGTCCTTCAGATTTAGAAAGTGCTCTGATTCTAATGTAATATAATTGTAATGTAAACAGCTCACCCAGTACAACCGTGAAAGAGCTGGTACTGAGGAGCAGACATCCTCGCTCTGTGCTTCTGATGCAGCTTACTTTGGACTAGCTCTAGTCTGAACCCATGAACAAATAGCTACCAGTGGCTGCAGCGTACATGTGTGCACCCCTGGAGCTCACCTCTTCGTTTAATTTCATCTAAAACAATAACAGTCTGTGAACACAAATTGATCCCTGATGTGAAACAAAACACAGTAAGCAGGAAAAACTAAGAGATTGCTTTTAAAAGTGAAAACCCAAATGGCAATGATATTGTTGATATAATAGAAAAAGTTTCAGTTGAACTGCTCTTGATTGAGCGGGCAGTTTGAGCGGGAGTACAAACAGTTCTCCGCCAGATCTTACATCAACTCAAGAAGCACCCTGAGCACCCAGAAGTATCCAGGCATCCAGCCTAGATAACCCTCCATGTCACTGGTAACACACGACAATGCAACTAGATAGAAAACTTGGTGATCCTTTTTCCAGCCAGGCAGTGAATATTTTTTGTGATCTCGAAAACCTAAACGGTTGAGGATCTGTTAATATGAAAAATCTACTTTTGTTTCTAGTTCTTCCACTGTCACTGATGGAATCGGCCAAAACACTCTGCTCAGTGTCACACTGGTATAAAACAAATCAATGGACTAAGCTGTTAGCTGAAACAGCTGCAATTCTGGAGTCCCACTGTTGAAAATAGCCCACTTTTGGGAAGAGTGGTAAAGGGTAGTAAGAGCAGAGAACTCTTTCACAAATGACATTTGGCTTGGTTATCTCTGGCTGGTTATGCATTTCTTTCACTATCTAGAAAGCTACTTTTGAAATTATATAACTTTAGCTTCATAAAGAATACAGACGTTAGCAGAGGTAATTTTGCTTTTTTTTTGGTAATAAAACATACAAGACAAACAAGACGTACACATTTCTGTCCTAAGTATTGCAATAACATCTTATGCACTAGCATAATAGGTATGTCTGATTTAGGAAAGGCATGAAGAAATACGTTACACCTGGTATCCCTATTTGTGATTTGAAATGAAGGACAGAAATAATGCTAATTAATTAGTCTGGCACTTTCCTTCAATTTCTGCACACGTAAGATGTTCATTCAGAATGTTACGATGTTTTAAAACTGTTTTTTAAAATTTTTGATGGTCAAGTTTTTTTTAAAAAAAATAATTCAATTAAACCCACTATTTTAACATTACCAAAGTTTTGAAACAAATCAGATTAACAAGTCCTAACTTACCTATCATTATTGTCTTAATAGGAACATTAGCTGACACCTGAGTAGTACTTCATAAAATTCTGGTTACTTCTCACAACATATCTAATGAGGGAGGTTAGCATTACTACATAAGCTTCTGTGGGAGAGAAATCAAAGTGGAGAAATGTTCAAAACTTGATGTCCCAGCGCAGCAGAAGAAACCTTCAGGAAAGCCTCACACCAGCCCTTATCTTCCAGCCATTGAAAAATGTATTTCAGAAGCCTGTAAAGCTGTTCAGTCTTTTCACTCCATGTGTCAAAACACGCAAATCATTCATTAATTAAAAAATAAATGAAATAAAATGTTCCAAAGGGAAACAATAAATTAAGTATGTTTGTCTTTGCAACTCCACTATGCCACTTTCAGTGACCACTTTTCCCTTGCAGTTTGTATGGGTCCAGTGTAAACTACTTGGGGCCTATTACATCTTCAGAGCTTTGCAAATTGCCCTTAGGAAGAGCCCTTCTGTCTCCACTGGCTGTAACAGATCCCTACAATGCCAAGACTCCAAACTCAGACATTGTAGCTAGCTGCCTGAAAACAGATGAAGGAGGCTTTCTACACATGTGCAACATGAAAAGTAAATCATGTGACATTCACGGAAAATGCTGTTCACAGCCTGACAAAAGTACTCATTGTAAAGCATGATTCAGAATAATGTGTATTAGTTGGCTCTTTTCAGTCAGTGCTACGAAGCAAAGCTGCACTGGATGCAATGACTGAACTTACCTGATAATGATAATAAGACTACATTAACTGTAAAGATTTCAAAATGCTTGGTAGAAAAGTTCTTTTTAGTTCTGCTACTACAGCATGGCCCAGAAAGTAAAGCACTAGAGTGCAATTTGGCAACAGTGAGGAAAATGCAGTCACCTTCTTGGAATTCATATACAATCTTTGAAATAGCAGTCTCTCACTGTGATGCAAAATTAAACAACTTTTTTTTTTTTTGGAATTATGTGATTTTCTTCTGGGTTAAAATTTTGATACATCATGCTCTGATACAATGGAAAATTCCCTTTTAATATACCAAGCCATGTATTCATCAGAACCAATGAATACTCCTTTTCCTTCCATTCAGCATAAAACAGCAGAAAAAAGAGATGCTGCTGCCGATGTAAGCGGGTGCAGACTGTCTCTGCTGCATCTCTAGCACCTCTAAGGAATGTAGGAACAGTGCCAGACATTAATTTCCATTCTCACACAGTAGTGCAACTGCTACGGCTTGTTTCCATGAACTCAGAGTAGTGACACTTCATTGTGCATTTCAGGCATTCCTGCACAGGTCTGTGAAAGATATTCAATCCCATTCAACATTAGTATATGCAAAGAATCGTATCCTGCTCAGAGGGTCTGGTAGAAGTCTGAAAGAGTACTTTCCCAGTCATCTGCTGCCAGCCACAGTGGGAGACATGATGCTGGGTTAGATGAACATTTGGTCCAAGACAGTAAGGCTAAGGTAACATTTTGATAGAGACATTCTGCCTTGGAAATCAGTGCAGAATGTCAACCGTAGGTGATCCTCTCATCAAAAGTTACAAGTATTTTAATACTTCTGGCTGCTTTTTGATGACAATACAGTAGTAAGAACAAGGAAGAAAGCTTTCATAGTAAGACCCAGTCAATCAGCTCTCTTAAAATACACATTTTAAGGAGCTTTCCCATACAGAAGACACATAGAATTTTAAAGATGCTAAAGAAACAAGTAGACTTCTGATTCCATGTCACTTTGCCTTTTTTGAATATACTTTCTCCATGAAAGAACGTAGAAGTGGCCACCCAAGAGCAAAATCAGGCCTGTACCTTGTTCCAAACTGAATGTGGAGGGAAACAACAACTGGATGGAAGCATGCAGTTACACATCCTCAGAATTTTCTCATATACTCATTCTATCACTGGCTCTATTTCTTTTTCTAGGAATGATGTCTCTGTATTTACTACTTGTTAATGGATTTTTATTTCAATGAATTTCCATAATAGCTTTCTTAGCCCTTTTAAACTTTCAAAATCTACACCTAGTAGGACAGTTCCACATCTCAACCACCTATGCCTAGTTTTGGTTCACTCTGAAACTGCCACCTACTAGTATTACTTAGTGATTGCCTTGTGACACTGGAAGAGACAGCTTCCAGTATACAATAATTTGCATTAGAACTATTGATGTGATTGGATGCTTATGCTTGAAAATGCCGCAGAGAAGAAAACAATCTAAAACTGAATTGTGTAGGAGTTATTCTACTAAACAGTAGTAATGCATCACTGAGAAATACATCACATTTGAGAAACTCACTTTATCACAGAATCATAGAAGCACTTAGGCTGGAAACCACCTTTAAGATCATAAAGTCCAACTGCTAACCTAGCACAGCCAAGTCCACCACTAAACCATGTCACTAAGCACCTTATCTGCACGTCTTTCAAATATCTGCAGGGATGGTGACTCCACTACCTCCCTGGGCAGACTGTTCCAGTACTTTACAACCCTCTTGGCGAAGAACCTATCCCTAATGTCCCATAATGTTATAGAATCACAGAATACCAGGTTGGAGCACCTCAAGGATCATCTTGTCCAACCTTTCAAGGTAAAAACATATAGTTTAAATGAGATGGCTCAACATCCTGTCAAACTGAGTCTTAAAATTTTTCAATGTAGGAGAATCCACCACTTCCCTTGGGAGATTATTCCAATGTCTAATTGTTCTTAGGGTGAAAACTTTTCTTCTGGAGTCCAATCGGAATATCCCCAGGAGTAACTTGTGCCCATTACCCCTTGTCTTTTCCATGTGACTCCTTGTAAAAAGGGAGTCTCCATCTTCTTGGTAGCTACCTTTTATGTATTGGTACATGATAATAAAGTCTACCCTAGGTCTTTTAGATTCCCTTTACAGAATTCATGAATTAACATAACTAGGACAAAAAAAATCCTAAAGAAATGTTAATATGTTAAAAGTGTTTTTCGTTTCATTGGTGGTTAGACAAAAACAAAAATGTGATATACAAGATAGATATAAGCCTATAAAAACAGCAAGGATTTTCTCTTTGTCAGAAGTTCTTTACTGTAACAAATACATGGAAAATAAAAGCATTCAAATGCACTGCCCTTGCACTAGAGTTATTAAATTGGAGCTGATTGGCATTTAGAGCTGCAGAAGCAGGACTTCAGGAATACAGAATTTACCAACTGTGAGGGAGCATCAGAGCCATCTACTGGGGTCAGCCCATTCCTGCTGCACAGGATTGCTCTGACAAGCAACTGCTTCCCCACAACAGCAATACTAAAGTGATATTCAACCTTAAAAATGTTGTTGCATTAAAAAAAACAAAACAAAACCACAAGATCTAAAAGAAAATAGAAGTTGTAACACTGATGAATTGGATGTGAAGGGAGGTTTGAGTAGCTACTGCTCACTTTAAGTTTTAGAAACACTTTTTTAAAAATAGTATTTATTTGCATATAAAACAAAGGATAAAATTCTTTCTATGAGTGCTTCGGTGATGAATTTAAACGGACAAAAGAAGATAATTAATCTTTTTAGTATCATTCATTGATTATTGTTCAAATCTGAGATTGAGATTTGTCTTTCCGCAAACAGAACTTTACATGTGTGTGTGTGTAAATATATATAGTTAGACACATACACATAAAAGGACTCATTTCCTGCTAAAAGTCAGTCGAGAGTTGTTCCAGTGTCCTATAAACCTACTGGAACTGCTACTGCCACTCTCCAAATATTTGATTTACCAAAATTCTAAAATTACCATGTAATTGCTTTATCTGTATTGGCTAGGCAAATATGCACTCTTCTCAATTAGAAAAGATTTTAGAAAACAATATAAACAATCCAAAGTGACATTCATTTAGCTGCACTGTAACTGTATTCCCATCTTCTTGCTTAATTTAACCATACTGCCCTCCTGTGGATGTCAGGATATGTAACAGGCAATAGCCCAGCCAAAGAAAATGTAGTTCACATCGATCCCTGCTACCTGTTTGTGACTGACTTGAAAGAAAATGCCATTGTGTAACTATAAAAAGTGGCTAAATCAAACTTCAGGGCAAGGAATGTGAAACTTGTATCTGAAATAGTTTTAACATAAATATTTTACATAAGTAGAATGTCTTGCTAATTGCAGAAATCATCTATATATGGGAGTACAGTCATACATATTAATAATACATTTACTCTCAAATTAAACGAAGAACATTCATTGTATAATGACGAGTTACTTCATCTGCCGAAGTGCCAACACAGTTGAACACATATATTATAAAGATTACCTAACAACTCAAAAAGCATGGAAATAATTTGCAAAAGTATCAGCATTTGGTAAACTGAAAAAGTGTCAACTGATGAAATTATAGTATTTTTTTCCTGGTACAGAGATACCAAATACATCTCGAGAACTTATTGAGTCAAAAATATGCTATATCTTTAAATAAAAATTAAAAAACCCCAAATTTTGAATAGATGAATTTAAAATTAAGAAGCAGCATAATCACTTACTCAAAAAATTATCTCATGCAGGAAAATCATTTTTTTTTTACCAAATACATTTTCATAAAGTCTCTGTTCTAATAAGCCCATTACTATTTAACTGGAAATTAACACTACGCACAAAACCATTTATATAATTTGAGCTCATCTATAATCTATCAATCAGAGTTGTGAGATTTGTTAACTCATTGGTTTAAAACAGACCAGTGTGGCACAGATATCAAAACCACTAATGTACCATAGCTGCAGTGACACAATACTGCTGTTATTCTTCTAGACTAAATTGCAATTGCTGATAAATTAAGCTTGAAGTCTTAATGATAAAGAATACTTAAAAATACACTTTTCTTTCTGAAGACAAAAAATTTCTAAAATTTACAAAAGGTAGTGTGATACTTTCTGATTTGAAAATATGTTAGAAAGTAAACGCTTTCACTTTAGAATCTTTTTTTTTTTGTATTTGACTCAGAAATAAAAATGAAATGTGAAACGCTAAATTTTAAATCAAGCCACTTCCGGCCAAACTATTTTATACGTTATTGAAAAGACTGTGAAATAAATAAAAAGTATCAGGAAAGCAAAAAAATGTAAGGAAATATTTTGGACAAGACAAGACATTTCACATAGTCACATGCTATTTTGTGCCAATTAGTGAAGTTGCTAACATGCCATATCAATAAAAAGCAATTGACCTAAGTAGTGGAACTAATTAAATGAAATAAGATAATTAAATGCTTCTCAATATATAATGAAAAATGATGGCTGAAAGTGTTCCATGTTGTCTTTTTGTTTTCCTATTATCTGCTTTTTCTGCTGAGTTTTAATCAGTGTATCTATATGCACAAAAGATAGGTAGCGTCCAGATGCTAATGTGTTAGTGGCAGGAATCAGGTGTTCAATTAATATTTATTGAGTGTGCAAGGAAAAAACCCTAGCCTTCCATTAAGGAGAATACATACAGTTCAATTAAAAAGGAATGTAGCATTGGTGATTAAATTGAGCACTCACATTTTATAATGGCAATAAAATTTTACATGACATACGATTACTTTAGCTAATTCTTAATCATACAATACTAATTAGGGATTGGAGCTATCTTCTGTTTGACAATGGAGCTATTGCTTCTCAACACACAAAATAAGGGTAAAGCTACATTTACAGAAATTGTTGGTTCCTTTCCTTTGACGCAAATTTTTTTTTTCGTATAAACAGTGAATGAAAGGAACTGTAACATTTTTGGAGATCTTAGTCTAGTACATGTTCTCAGCTACTGGCAATATTTGTTGTATTTAATAACAGCCCTGGTTGTGTTGCTTGCATAACAACTCCAGTTCTGCCCGAATGCACTCACATTACTCAATGTGTTTCTAAATGGCTCGACTGAAAGATCCTTAAAATGACACTTCATGCCCATGTAACATGGCATCAGTTCGCAGCCTGTGGCCCTTAACCTAAAAGGAACCATTCTGTCATCTACATATTCAGACCCTTGCTTCAGATTTCAGCTCACACTTCAAAGCTAAGACTTAGGTCCAGACAAAAATCTAGAAAGCCATGTGTTCAATTTTAGGAGAGACCGGCTGTCACAAGTCCAGCTGTGAGGGGAGCACATCCTCAAGTAGACTTCACACCACCACTACTAGAAACTGAGTCAAGTTTCTTATTCTCTTCTACTTGGTCAATGCATGGTGCATTTCACTTAAAACTGAACTTCAAATGGTTTCAAAATTTCGTAAGCTTCAAAGATCAGTGGTCAAAATCAGAAACAGAGGAACGTATGATAAAAATAGTCACTTCTAAGCCATTGATTTACTGAACAAGGGTTATTAGGCTCTGTATTTAGGAATCTGTTCTCTCACCAGAATCATACAGCTTTTCATCTCTGGAATAAACTTTGAAGAAAAGCAGATGGCAGTTTTGGGCTGGCAATCTTCTAATATTATCAGAGGAGCTCTCCATCTGGTAAAGCAAGGGAATTTGATCTGACCCTGATGGAGACTTAGCAGCAGGACTCAAACATACACCTACCACAATGCTTTCCCTGCCAATTTGTCCCTGGTTTACTCCATAAAAGCAGCATGAAGGATAATAAAACAGGCCTTTTCTGTCTCTTGCTCCAAAGACAAACCATGCATTTCATATGCATTTTTCACCTACCTGATCTCTTTTATCACTTATGTATGTGAAAAAAAGAAAAATCCCACACATTACAAAAAGACAACAGTGTCATTGAACAGGCACAAAATTAATTTAGGATGGTATTAAATTAAAACAGTTTTGTGACAGTAAGTACGCAAAATGATTACTTGTAGCGCAGAGTGAACTCTTCATTACAGTTTTATTTATATAAAATACAGAGTGAGCTATTTGTGCAGAAGCCTGTATGAAAGCACCACTACACTGATGACACTGCAGAAACCACCAGCCTACCAAGGTGATGGCACCTCGTTGCTTATTTGAGCATGTGAGATGATGTACTCGAGGACCCTCACAAAATGGTACAGGATGGAACTGCCAACACAATTCTGTTGACATTTAATAGGATGTGGACTATTTAAAGGGAGCTGGCTGTGATGAATACACTATTTGAGCAAAACAACAGTAGTGCAGGGCCATGGGGAGACTGTTACTATGTCTATATTAAATGCAATAGCATAATGATTGAAATTATACTACTGTGGAGGAAAAAAACCCCACTAAATTGAATTTACAATTCTGCCTTTATAACCAGTATTGTGTTAAAATTGTTTTTGCTCATACAGAATAGTGTATTATGAATTGAAATCCATCCTCAGACACAGCACAGCACAACTACAGTATCTGAGTCAGCACAGAAGCAAATAGAGAGGGTTAGACTGGTTACATACTACTAGTATTTTTAAAGTTAATTTTGCTTTCATAAGCGCCTTTGATTTCTTAACGGTTTACATTCCAAAGGACAGAAGTTAGGTGAATTTTACCTTTCTACAAGTAGTAGATGAACAGCACAAGTGACAGAAGGACACACCAGGCAGGTGGCATGTGCTCATTCTTGCAATTAATAGTACTGGCACTACCTGCATAGAAATAATGCCAGGTCATGTCAGACCATATGCAATGTCAATGTATGTCAGGTGGAAATAACTCTTTCTTAAATTTTATGTTAAGATCAGGCTGGATGAGGCTCTGAGCAACCTGATCTAGTGGGAGGTGTCCTTGTCCATGGCAGNTCTGGAATAGGATATGAAGCAGGAATACTTGTATGCATTTCATTCTATAGATAGTTGGCAGTATCTTGGGTGTATTTAAAGATAGTAATTATTTCTTCAAGTTTTATGCAAAACTAAAAGTCAGATGTTGTTCTGAATGATACCTTTCAAGCCATGGGAACTATATAACAACAGCATAAAGAAATTTAAGCTAAAGAAGTGAACCTGAACATACCAGTCTGACCAAAGTCTCTTGAACTGGAGTGTAGAGTTACCGGGAAATTTCCACTACTCCAAACTGCAATGAAGATAAGTTCAGTAAATCATTACTACACATATTAGAACACCTCTGATGAGATAATTCTTTTTCATTGTCCATCTTTCACTGTAGCAAAAATAAGCAGCCTACTCTATGCTCTCATTTTAGTAAGGCAAATGATGCATAGGGAAAAAAATTACCTATATTTCACTTCATATGCATGTACTGACTAAACTGCTCAGAACGCGATCTTCCATGTGAGGACCAGATAAGACACGTATTTTGCTACAACATAACAGTTACTTTTTTAATACTCCCTTCAATCCACATAGCACTGAATGGTCAACCCACCTACTCTTCCTGCTTTGTGTATCAAAAACACTTATATGTAAATTAAAGTTACTTAGTGATTTAGAATGAAAAATTACAAATCACAGTAAACTTCAGATTTCCTCAGTCCTCACCTACAATTTCATGAACTTAAGGTCTATTTTCAGTTACGTATTAGTTCATTATTTGGTCTTCTAAGTTACCACCAGCTTTGTTATTTTTAGTGAAACTATGGAAAAAAAAAATCATTTTTACATATGAATAGCTTTTTGAAATTTTGAAATGAGCACTTCCAATAACGGGTAAGACTGTATAGAGTCACTTCACAGATCTGTTTTGGCACACTTCACATTTGGTTTCCTTTGTAATCCAGAAACATGTACATGTCAAGCACAGCTCAGGTCTTGCAGACTTCTTTTCATTGGGTAGCATAGTTCTGATAGCCATCAGTGGCTAAACATCCTTCATAGGTGCCCCAGACAAGGCTGGATTCCTATTCTTTGCACCATTCATCCTTTATGTCTTCTCTCCTTGGTAGAATCACCACACAGAATTGGCAACCTGCATATAGGGCTTAATCTCATCCCACGGCTATAACAAGTGGCTGTTGCTCAGTTGATCAGTCTCTCTCATGAAGTGATGCTGCATTCAAATTTGCTCGAGTGGAGTAGCAGTGTAGTTAGGCTTCAGCCACATAGAAGTATGATAAGTCCTTGGTGATGCTGCAGCACAGCTCATCACCATGTTTTTGTCTGAAAGTTATCTCTTCTTGAATGCGAATAACTGAAAATTGCTGCCAAGTTTTTTTTTCCACTTCTTTTTCCCCCTCGCATATGCAGATGCAGACAAGGAAGTTTAGATGGGAAGAGATTTAAAGTTAAGAAATTGCAGACATAAATTTGACAGTATAGACANCTCTTTCTTAAATTTTATGTTAAGATCAGGCTGGATGAGGCTCTGAGCAACCTGATCTAGTGGGAGGTGTCCTTGTCCATGGCAGGGGGGTTGGAACTGGATGACCTCTTAAGGTCCATTCCAACTCAAGCCATTCTATGATTCCATGATTAGTGTGTGGCACTAAGATACAAATCAGATCACCTGACATAAAAGGCTAATAAATAAAACGCATCCTTCATTTGCATGCTATGTGCGCTCTGCTGATTTGTATAGAATAAATCATTATAAATGAAATCTAAAACAATTATTTCAATGATGTTTGGTCCTGCAGTCTGAGAAAATAAGAATATTACTTAGGTGACTATGTACGGTAACGCTATAAATATCAGAGTCAGTAACATCTTCATTACTACAGACTTTTATGCACTTAAGGAAGCTTCTGGACAACTTTCTGGCAAAAGACGGCAAAAAGAAGTCAAAATTGTAACATAAATTAAAAAGACATACATAAATATATA